>JAZBHA010000808.1:0-28020 GCA_037464855.1 Iselma pallidipennis
GAAACTGAGCTTATATCATATTATCCTTTTCAACACATTTCACGATTAACACAACTACGCTTAATACTACCTGTCTTTTTATTATTATCGTTCTATATTCCCATATTACCATTGCTCGTCAACTAATTTGATATTTTATGCTCGTCCACATTTCTGTCATTTGCTTCAGTTAAACAGTTTATACCTGGGACAGGGACTCTTTTCCAGGACAACAGTAAAGTCAATTGTAGTCCTTTTATATATCTATGTATTTATACATGAATTAACAAAATAAACATTCTCTCTCGCTTTAATTATTTGGTGTTTTTCTCTCAGTATAATTTCCAACAAAATAAAAGAGAGATAATTGTAGTGTTGTATGAATGGTTGTAATTAAAAATTTTTGCATATCATCGGGTAATTGTGGCCTGTAATTGGTGTATGCGATGTTTTGTCGTTACTGTTACCGCTCAGTTACTGTAATGAAATGTTATTATAGCTTTAGAGATGTTGGTTACGCCTTCAGACATTTTAAAGAAGCTTTTAAACCTTTATTGTACACTGGTGACGGAAAGTTGGTTCTTGTAACTACATTTAATATTCCTACAGGATTCGATTCGACTGTTTCGTTTAATTAGCTTTCAAAACTACCACAATATACTATATAAGTAAGTAATTGCAGTAATCAAAAAGCTATTTTATTATTAGCAGTTTGACTTTATTTGGTAATTGTCGATAATGGAATTGGTTTAAGAGAGAACTCCATTGTTCGAATTTTGTGTAAATTAACCTTAGAGACAAGGCAAACCAGTTGGGTTGAACGGTTCCTGAAATATTACCTCTAGTTTATTATCGATATTCTGTTCTTATCATAGAAGACGAAGTTCATGGCTCTATTCAACAATATATCAACCCTACAATTCTGACATTTATTGCCCACATTTTGATCAAGCTTAAATTAAGATCTATAATATTTCACACACAGCATTTATAAGAAGAGATAATTTTGTCGTGTTAAAATTAGAAATGATGAGTATCACTTAATATAAAAATACTGTTGATTTAACAGTTTGAATTTGTGATCTGTTTTAACTAGGGGAAAAGAAAAAAAAATGGGTGCAACCACAAAGCATAATACTATCTAATTAATCACGAAATGTACGGTTGGTGGTTTTTGAATCAACTCAATGTAGTAGAGCTTTCTCGGTTGATGAGATGATCATTTGTCTTTCTTTTTTTTGTTTTCAAACGACAATAGCTACACCCAGTTGTCATTTTTACCGCAAACAACTGATTGAAAGGGCTAATAAGAATTGCCTTTCAAATTATCTATTTATTATTAGAATTCTCAAATTATGTGCTAGGCTGTTGAAAAAATCTCGTCTGGAGTTGATTATTAATAATTTCTTTTATTGTTAGTGATGCTTTTAAACTTTGTTATATATATTTTTGAATTATCCGGCTGTATCAGATTGTGTTATGATAGGAATTTGAGCAAATCTCTTTTGTTACAGCGATGTGACGTTTATTTATAGTCGTGTTCGATGTACCTGTTCGGAATTTAACGCTTGAATAAAGAACGGCGAAGGAATCTTGAATTTGTCTTTTACAGGAGAAAGAAAAAAATGATTGCCAATAAATTAACGTAACTGGTATTTAAAGGTATGCCGTTTTGTGGAAACAAAAAAATTCTCGATGAAGTTTTGTTAATGTATTATACTATAAGGAATTTTAAAAGAAAACATTATTTGTATACTTATAGATTAATTTCAACACTTCCATTAATCACTATAATGAGGCACACTTAATCATTTACACGGAAAATTTATGAAAATAAAAGATAAAAATTAATTAAGTAGTAGTCCAAACATGTAGCCAGTAGGATGGATGGTGTTCGTATACCTATTGTTTGCAGGTCACGTAGAATCCAGTTTCTGAATCAGGAAGTACCTGCACTGCACTGTTGTAGCCCTCTTCGAATCAACTTAATTCCTTTATGAGTAAATATCTATACGATGATTTTATAAAATATTATTATATGAGACAAAAGAAGAAAACAGCTTTTTATGAAAATGATCTTTTTTCCAGAAAATTGTTCCCTTTTATAAATCAATTTCTAACAAAATCCTTTTAAATTGCTTTCTTTTGATTCTATACAACAAGTCGTAAATGTTATAAATGCAAAGCAATTAAGGTACAAAGGTCAATAATTGTTTGTATATCTTGATCCAATTAGAGTCGATTTAACCAATAAAGGTAACATCCACGAATGTATACAAGTCATTTCATTCTAGTAGGTACATAGCCCAAAAAGGAGTGAGAATACCTTTGGGGGGTGTAGCAGAAACATGAAATATGGGTGTGTTTGGGTAAGATTACCTACCCTATGTTGTACTTCTAGGGATTTTCTTGAAATAAGCTTGGTGGTGTATGCTCTTATAGGGTATCTTTGTTTATCCGTACCGATTTAGGAAAAAATCAACTAGAAACATAGGAATTTTACCGAAACGAGGCAAGACAGGGACTATTCTCAATAGAACAGACAAGACTTTTGCTCTTTAATGGAAAATTTCTATCTTAGTAGGTGATTTTTACCAAAATTTGTACGGATATAGAGAAATATCCCACAAGAGTAGGTTCGGTAGTGGCTAGACTTATTTTAAGAAGAATACAATGACTACAATAAGGAGAAGGGGCTGGTTCACACCCATATTTTATACCTCTATTGAACTTATAGAAAATCCGCATAAGTTGTTCTTACTCCCGCCTATTTCCGCCTATGTTCCTAGACGATTGAAAAGATATTATCAGGTCTGTTCCAACTAGAAGTACCAGAAAAGTTCGAAACAGTCAGACGCATGCGCAAACGGGTTTAAAACGCCCAAACTCGACTACCTGCGCATGCCTTGGACTATTTCGGACTTTTCTGGATTCTAGTTGGAACAGACCTACTAAAGGACAACTAAATTACTGTTTTCTAACTGAAATGGGACAAATTTACAATTCATTTTTCTTTGCAGTGTTTTATAATTCACCTTTGGAAGTATAATCATATTTTTGGTGAATTTTTCGCTTGTGGAATGTTACAAATATTGTAGAATAGAATGGAAATTCTCTCTGTTTGTGACAAGACGGCTAGAATAAATGTACAACAATTTACAAGCTTGTTGTAAAATATTTATATTAAAATATAACCTGATAACTGAATATTAGATTTTTATTAAACTTGAAAGTCTGTGAGCATGTGTGTGTCATCTTACTGGTGTACTTTTTATTATTTTATAGATAAATCTGGAAGCTCGCGTCCTCATATTTTGAAGTTATAGCAGCAAACATAAATCACTATTCATACAAATTGTCTACAATTCCAAAGTAGTTTAAGCTCAACTACTTATGTATTCATATTGCAATAATTCCCTCATTTCAGTATAAACGAAAGTTCAAAGTTCAGTGCAGCAATATTTTTTGAATAATAAAGTTCTCCGATAACAATTTTATATGTCATATAAATGGATCTAAGATTACCTTATTGTACAAATGACAATGTAAGAAACAATCAAACATGTAAAAAATCCGAAATTTCCTCCATGTAATATGATAGGAAAATTGTATTTTTTAATATTATATTGGAGAGCAAAATCGCTCTCACTCGTTTTAGGTGCACGTCACCACTACCAAAAAAACGTAAAAGCTTCTCCATTATCGACGATAATTTATTTGAAACACTCAATATATGCACCGAGATGGTTTTATTGATGGTGGTATAGTCGTCGTCGTTTTAAAGCTTTTATTATTATTTTGCGATCGATCTATTTGGTATTCCTGTAAGCTTTGGAATTGTCTTTTTCGCTTCACTTAACTCCGAGTTACAACGGTTAGTGTAAGTGCCAAGTGGATATTTCCGTTTCAAGTTTTAGCAACGATTCACACTATTCTATAATATAACGAATTGAATATTATTTGTCATTATTCTGGAAAGTGTCGTTTTTCTTTTTGTTGAATACAATTACAATAAATCAAATGAAATTAAATGATAGAAAATCAAGTGTTTGCGAACCCACTCTGTGACGTCGTGTAATCGCAAATTGGATCTCTGGGGGTCTTTCCACTGATCCTGAATTGAGGATACAGGAAACCAATTACCTGAAAAAGAAATGATTGTTCAGTAGTCAATGGTGAGAATTAGACTGGTTTGAGATCATTCGATTTTCGTTAAATATTACAACAAAACCTCTAGATTAATTTAATTAGGACTATTAAACATTTTCCAAAACTGATTTTTCAACTGTAATTATTCATTTCTCAATAGGTGAAGTGAAGTGATTAATTCGGTTAAATCGTTTGCATTTTTTTTTCTATCAACATTTGGTAATTCTTGAAGTACACTAATTAAGCTTGGGATCACCCACAGACCTAAGAACGGTGGTGCAGATTAACATTAGAGCGGACAAACTTTCAAGAGCCAGTATACAGTTGTGGAAGCTCAAGTACCGGAAACTTGAGGGACTACTTTCAAGGGAGGTGAAGGACTGAGAGAGAGAGAGAGTACATCAAATTAACCTAAATGGATTGGAATGCTTTACGGCAATTTTAATTTCTTTTTCTCACATTAAATGTAATGATGCATATTTATTTTTTAGTTAGATAATTATTTTTCCTCATATATAAGTAGATGTATTCTAACTGTAAAACCTTGTTGTATTATATTCTAACTGTAAAACCCTGGTATTTATGCTCAGTTGCAATTGAATTCTTGACGACTTTGTTTGAGGTAGAAGAAAGCAATCACAGTCATAGTGAATTTTTCCGTTAAGAAGAGACAATATATGGAAATTTCCGCCTCCTATACTACTAAATAATTCATGATACCTAGTATATACCCCTAAATTGACGAAATTTAATAAAGTCTATTCTATAACAGTATCGCACAAGAGTTTTGTATAATATTAAAAGGATAAAAGTGAGTTTTTAATAATTTTATTTTCAAAGATTGATATAAAACTTTTAAATAATATCAAATATGTACAATTTGTATATATTTTTTTTGATTTACTTATTTTGAAATTTTTTTCAGCTTCAGTAGATGAAATGTATAAAGGTTGGCTTGATTTAAATACAGAAAAGCATCAAACTTTTCTTAAAAAGAAGACATTGATCCTCGGGCGGCTCTTTTCTTGACATTTTTCTGGAAAGTCCTCTCTCTATACACTTCTTTTATAAGTAAATGTATATTTTACAATGTAAGTAGAAAGCTTTAGTATTGAAGTGCAGTAACTGATAGAATATCATGAATTTCAAATAATACGAAAATAACGATTTTTAGAGACAAAGTCACTTGCACTGTGAAATTAACGTAAATACCTAATGATTTATGTTGAAATAAATCTCTATAAAAAATTGGAAACAAGAAACTTGAAAAAACACTAACAATAAGAGGAAGATGTGCATACGCCCTCGATTATTCGAGCCGTTTCGTATAAACCGCTATATAAAGGGTTCTAAAACGCACTTGTTTACTTTATTCGATGTTTGGATAGGGCTACAATAAAGCATTTTTTACGATTTTCGAGCATGTTATGTGCCGTAGTGACTGTAGTTTTCTTCGCATTTGTAAAATTGCTATATCAGCTTTGATGAAAGCTTCAACAAAAACGATAATGCATATAGTAATATTAAATTATTAACTTCAAGCCAAGTAATTGTTTTGGTGACTCTGGTAAGTACTTATTTCAATCATAAACTGTTACTCATTTAACGAGATGGTTGTAATAATTTTACGATTCAATTCCTGTTTACATATCTATCATAATGCCTTTAAAATTAAATTTGACTTATTTAATCCTTCTCGTTTTTTTACCTTCGATTTTCTTTTGCTATTCAATGTTAATTGTGTGGAATAAACTCAAATTAAAATCACATTAATACCAATTTAATGCCACTAAACTGGTTTAAAATAGAATGTCGAAATTTTATATGAAAACACCACTATTTTAAACTATACACCGTGTAATTGAAATCCTTTACATAATTCAAACCACTGACAGACCACAAAAAATAGAACTTTTTATTATACGATAGGGGGTTGATATGGCCCCGTTTTCAAGAATAAAGCACTGAAATTTCCGCCAACTCTATGCCCCATAGGAATAGTGAGGTTTGAATATTGTAGAGGATTTCTTTTACACCCTGTATAATAAAAGGTCAATTGTATTTTAACGACACTAACACTGCAAATCTCTGATTTTATTTGTCTGCTAGAAACGTAGAGATATTGGCACATATTTTATGATAAATGGTCAATGGGCAATTTAAAGAATTTAATTTCAATATGGTCGCATCTGAATCGACAGTAAAATAGAAAAATCTCAAACTAGTCTCTATTGTCTGTAAAAATAAACTGTAAAAATTAAGAAGGATAATTTGAAATTTTATTACTGTCCTTTTATAAATCCTAATAATGAAACATTATTATCAGCTTATATGTTTGAATTAAATGTATCATAAAATTTTAAACCAATAAATTTACATAGTTTCTTGGTAAGTATTTTATGAGAGAGTAAATTACTCTAGCTGCCCAGTAAAAGCGTTTTTATATTGTTATTCTAAATCTTCTGCGAAACTAAGTAAGTACTGAAAGTGCTCCACTAACTTCAGAAGGATGGGAAACACTGCATCAAAAGGGCTCGAATCTCAACCGTAATAATACACTTTACTTGTTTGTAAAACTTTAAAAATGTTCGATTTCATAATGGATCAATTTAAAGGTACTAGATTTTTGTAGAAGTGCTAGATAGATGATGATGCTACGCCAACTCAGCTTTTGAATGATTTAACAAATTTATCTAGATTGAAATTGCGGTTTTGTGTGTGTATATGTCTGTGTATTTGGGATACCATGAAAAGACTGACATCGTAAATTAGCTTGTTAGTTCTAGGCAATGACATTTTAGTCAAATCTGATAAAGAAAGAATGGACGGAAGGCTGAATGAGAGCCACTCGTATCGTTCTGCATCGTTCAGATAATTTGAAGGATCACATTCCAGCGTGTCAACTCGCCTGAAATCTCAGTGACATTGTTTGATATGATAACCCATCATATCGATATCAAACATAGTTTCATAGTTTCACACAGAATAGAGAATGAACCAAATTATAATTAAAACCGAAGAATGTATTTCGAAACAAAAATAAGAGTATGATGTGCCAAATTGATAAAGCGAGAGGAGCAATAGTGAGCAATATTCGCTTCCTCTTTAACAACATCCTTTTTATCAACAATGAGAATCTGCAACGCTTTTCTCTATCTTCTTCTTTGTCGGGTTTTGTCTGATTTACAGCAGCACCACAGTTTTTCGTTTTTTCGACTGTAGAAAATGTACGTTTTAGTTTCGTCCTAACAACGACGTTTTGTTATTATTCCATTGATCTTCTTTTCTCTCTCTGTAAGATGTTATATTAAGTCTGTTCACATTAAATCACAACAGAACGATTCCACTCAAGTACCTTTTAAATAGGTGTAGGGCCAACGACAGCATCATTAACCCTCGCAATCGGATAAATTATTCATCCTTTCAGTGAAATTGCAAACGGTCCTTTCCGTTTCCTAACTTTAACATTTAGCTATATATGAAGTTTATGTGTACAAAATGATTATTTCTGGAATTATTCTACTTACATAACTATTATTAAAATACAAATTTTATTTAGAATTTCCAATTTACAGTTAGTTTACGTAATGAATTGTTTAATTGCATAATTATTTCAGGAAGTAATTTCAATGAAAATAGTTTAGTTCGGTTGAATTTTCAATTTGCATATAATTTAAAATCTATACATATACTATCAATGCTTTGATATTCAGAGACCTTCGAAATGTATAGAAAAAAGCTCCCCAGCGTGAATGTGTAAGGAACGTGACTAGCAGGTGAAAAAATCCTGTTTTCAATTTATCAGCTGCTGCATTGATACTGAGTGGATGAAATGTAGTCTAATGTAGAAAATTTAAAAATAAATATATGAAAATTTTGAAATCAACTGATCAAATATTAAATATCACTGAAGAAAATGTCAAGTTTAAATTTGTTCATTAGCTTAGGAGTCATGGATTACATATAAATGAGATCGGCTGCAATTCATCGACATCTTTTTTGAATAACAGATGGTGGATTTTCACTTTCAGTTTAAAGACGAAAGACTGATTGAAGAAAACATTTTGAATCAGTAGATTTTTTTTTATTAATCGATTTTATTGCATCTCACAATCAGATATTGAGAGTATTATACGATACAATAGAGAGCGACTCCACTGGCACCACTTAAAACGATAGCGGTCAAGAAGCTTTAGATTAACTTGTAACAGCTGTTCGTTAACTTATTGCAACACTTTAATTGTCAAACTTTGTCTAGAATGTACTAATAAATAAGCACCGAAACAACCAATAATACCAAATTGGAGTTTATATTAATACGAGATAATTGCTCAATGTTCTTATCTCGCAGCTTATATTGTTTCAGTAATTGCTCATCTTAATTAAGATAACTACTTATTCTAGATTTATGTTAATTTTTAGTGGATTTGTGTAGAGATATGTGTTTGATTCGGATGTATAGTGGGTAGTTGCCGCATCGTCAGTGGCGTCGGTCAAGGAGTCGCGTACAATGGCGCCATAACGTCCGCCAGGACGCCATCCTGGCAAATTCGCGGCAATACATACCAGACAGACGACCTTGGAGATTGGAATGTTTTGGTGGCGAAAAAAATTCCCTCTCTGACCGAATTTGTGCCATTTTTCAACAATTGTGTGTGCGATTCTTGGATTTGGTTGTCAACACGCAGAACAAGAAAGGATTCTCGAATAAGTCGTGTTATTTATTTATATTGATAGCTAAATAGATGGTAGAGAATTTACGGATTTCACTTGGTCCTTTGTCAGGAATTTAAATTGAAAATTTTGCATTTTATTTCGGGTAATCTAGTTAGTGCATTCAGACAAGAATAATTCATTATTGTTAGAATGTTGTTGATGATATGCTGCTGTTAATGCTGAAAAGTAGGAGAATATTCCGGCATCGAAGCAGATCCTCGATTTCGATTCCATCGCTGCTTTTCATCTAAATAATTAAAAACGAATCTGGTAGAATTGAATTTAATAAACTTCTCGATTAAAATTATCCTTCAAGTGCATTTTTCTCTTTTTTTTTGGAGGAGGGATAAATATTTTTGTTGAAACTTAGTCAGCAGATTTTTCGAGAAATCATGATCAAAATCGATTCGTTGCACAAGTTTTCTGTTGTGTGTAATGGTGTTGGTGGTGGTAGTCGTAGTAGTGGTAGTATTATAGTGTGAAGGGTGGCAGTCAGGCGAGTAGCGTTTGTGCCGCTGGCGCTCCCATAAATTGCTTCGATTTTAAATGGTGGGCGGAGGTTTTCACAACGACAAGTGCTCGCTCGGTGGCCTCTATCCTATTTGATATATTATTAAAAACAATGCGACACAAATTCAAACATTATAATGTACACCTACATAATGTAATCTTGTACATATTGGCACGGAATCCTATTTTAACACAACTTGTTATGTGTATATATTTGTAGACAGTTTACGGCATACATTAACTAGAATCAACTCGTCGTTTTAGTGAGATAATCATCTTCATGCCTCTTAACTGTCACCTATCAGACCTGAAGCTACATATTTCAGTATTGATTTGTTGAAGTTGTTCCGAGTCAGCGATCTTTTACCATATATAGCTTACAGTTTTTCGGGGGTGGGTGGGTTTGGAACAGAGCGTATATCAAAACCGTAAAAAAACGATCCACTTTTATATTTAGTAGATATTAGGAGATTTTCCTTTATATCTTTCTTTCTTTGTCAATGCTTTAACGTTCTCTAGTAACTATTGTTTTGATGAACATCTTAAGAAAGAGCAAAATTCAGAAGCTGGTAATTAATTACTATAGGTTTCTTAGTAGTTCGTGTTTGGAAACAATCTTCGTTACTTGAAAACAGCTTTTAATAAGTCTTCGTTCTTTTAACGAAAAATTCTCATTTAGCAACTAACAAAGAGTTGCCTTAGGGGCGTTTCTGTGGTAGCATTTATTGTACACAAACATATCAACCGTATGGCGCCTGCGACATGTACATCATTTTTATTATTTGTTTGGTTAATTGTCACTTTGCTTTATAGTCAAGCCTGATATATCCTCTACTTACTTTATTATTTTGTACCAAACAAAATCTCAGTATACACATTATATTTACAAATTGTTCTGACTGTAAAGCTACCTGTTGAACATCACCTGGCTCGTCGGCAAATTTGATATGTTGCATATGAAAGAAACGGGTTCAACTATGTCGTTGCCGTGTGGTTGTTGTGCCGTTTCGTTCACGTTGTCAGATTGAATTTCAATTTCGCCAAGCTGGCGTCCCTTTTTTTTCTAGGGTTTCGCCTTTTGGTGGTACGATCACTACTACCATATGAAATCCGTTCGGAATAAATCACCGAACAACCAAAAGAAAATATACAACTTCGAGATAGAAATTCGATAATGTCGTCCTTTTGTTTTAATTGAAACAGCCTGAAATTGTACAATCCATTTCTGGGATGATATAAGTACCAACATATAGATGCAATTATTCCGATATTCAATACAAAACAAAAGGATGGATGCAGTAGATATTACCCATAATATTCTACATACGTCCATAAATATGTAGATTCTGAATAGATTCACTACATGTGGAATTAAATTTCATCCTACATTGTGTTGCAAGATACAGGGAGTGCATTTATGTAATACCGACTATTGTGTCCCCCTAACTGATCTGGTACCTATCGGAATATTTTTAATCGAATATGGATTTTTATTGAAATCGACTTTGTAAAATACCGAATAAAATTTACTGCAATGTATGAAAGTAGAATCAAAGAGTAATTTACACATCCTATAGGACTGTGTAGCAAATGGACCAGGACTATGTTGGAACTGCCTTAGGGCTGCCGTTCATTTTAAACTTAGAATCAGAAAAGTGTTTCCAATTCGCACATGTAGAACCATCGAAAACTGTCGAGTCCTGATCCATATATGTGTGAACACCATAGGACCATAACGCAATTGTGTAGTGGCTATTTTTACGAATAAGCTTGGGCCTGATTCGTTATTTAACATGCAAAAAGAAAGATCTAAAGTGACCCGTCAGAGCTTGCATTCAGTTAGTGCACGGTCTCAATGCGATTTGTGCGCCGACAACTTTCTTCCATTTACTGCCATGAGCTACAAATCTCAAGGTTTGCAGTTGCCGCAACGGAAACGAGAAATCGTATTAGTGTGAGGGTGGTGTTACCCTTAAGGGTAATGTGATGTTTCTCAATCAGACTAGAAAATTAAAAAATTTCTTTCTTTTTAAGAGCACCATGAAAAGAGGGGCATAATCAATACAACGGTGCACTTAATCACGCCAACATCTAATTTTTATAAATCAGTTATCTTCATGTTGCTAAAATATTCTGATCGACCTTTTGTATGTCAAGCCTCTAGTTTGTGAACGGTTCATACAAATCAGGAAATAAATTTTCAGTTTAAGCAGACCATGAAACAAGAATGTATTGCATCGTTTGCTATTCCTTGGACAAAGATATATAGCTAACAATAAGAGCAATTTTCGTCTTTTTAAGGATAATCATCGTTTTTAGCTGTTTCGTTGTAAACTTTGAAGATAAATTGTTTTTAATATTAGATAACCCATAAAAATTATAGATTGTACGCATTTGTAAAACAACATCTGTTTTATATATAAATTCTTTCAAATTATTTCTTTTTTTTAAAGGTTCAATATAAAATTTTTAAGGTCCATAATAATAAAACCACTTTTATAACATTTTAAATAAAGACACAGTGTTGAATATTATGATGGATTAAATATTGTTACAATTTCCAGTAGGTAGCTTTTATAGCTCTTTTTATTTAATTGATTTTCTTCGAGTTTACGCCTAATTTGTTTGATCAAATATTCATAGCTGTACGAATGGATCACATTCGAATAAATCATAACTTATATTTTCATTATTTTTGATTAACTATCTAAACAGTAGTTGCTAGTTTTTGTGAATATTAGCTTATAAATCAAATTTCTTTATGGTAAGACCTAACAAAAGAGTTTGTCTACTGCAGCAGTAACAATAGACGATTTTATTTCACAATCTTACCTGGGTCTCTCTCTCTTCTAAAAAGTACCTACTTTTAGGAATATAATTAAAATCGTCTATTATTGGCTTTTGCCTTTTGTTGGTCGCTACCACAAAGTAATTTGACTATAGAAGTCAATATTCACAAAATTTTCAAGATTGGTATATAAAATATTATTTGATCAATAAATATTGCCAAAATAAATAAATAAACAAATAGAGGTCAATTTTCTAGACAGGAAATTGTGGATTTTCAATGCTACTTTCATTTACCATTTCCTATAAATAATAATATTTCGAAATTTTCACTTTAATTATTATGAATCATTATTTGTTCAATCTCTATAAAAGCTGTACCGATTAGAGCTTTTACAGAATATTGTATCGTTTTACGTAATCAAACATTCATATTTTTCTATTTATAATTTTTCGTATCGTCATCTGTACCATTTACTGAACCGCAAAAAAACCCCTGTCATTATTCCAATTTTCACTCTGTTTGCAACAAAAAGGGGGAAGTTTTTTTTCTGCTGATGTTTTATTTAGCTTTAGATGGTTGGTTTTTTTGTGTGGTGGTGGAGCTTTGAAAATGGAAAAATTAACCCCTGTATAAAAAATATCAAATTTTCAGTATGATTCATTTTACATTATGTAAATGAAAATATCATTAATTCATTATTTCGTCGTAATATTTTTTTGTGCTTTCGACTGTGAATATAACATGTTAGCGGTTGAGTAAAACAATAAAGTATAATGGATTAGATAATTTCGTGCACCTGTGGAAATGATATCTTGCCAACAACAACAACGATGACAAAAGGAAACGTGACCAACTTACTACTCCTGGCTTTTTAGGCTTTCTACATTTATTCGTTCTTGTATTGTATTTTCAATATTTTCAACTTTATTATTTGCAAAAAACGAAAGTGTTTACTATGTGTAGAAATATCTCATTTATATAACAAATGAGTTGTAATTTTTAAGGTGGAACATACAGTAAAATGTCCTATAAGTGAGAAATCCTCTTACCAGGAAATTGTTCTTTCAACCAAAACTAGGGCAAGTAGCTTTTCCTGCTTCTGTGTTGCTCTGTTTTATATCTTCAGTGGAAATGTTGCCGTATTTTTTTTTCGTTTTACTTAGTATTTGATATTTTATAATTATTCTCTACATTTCGACTTCATTCATCTTCCTGAATAGCCCATTTTGATGTTTTAAATAAAATCATGAAGGATATATTTCATTTCAACACATAATCCTATAGACTAATTAGCTATTGATTAACTTGGTTACGATGAGTATCTCATCTGAATTGGCCTTGTCCATTTAACTTACAATTAGGATTACCATCGATCAACACATGTTAATTACTAATTATTTGCATATGTTTGTATTAATCGTTATATTATTGTAGCGTTGAAGGAATTTTACAAACTTGTCGAAATGATGTCTGTATTCTGTTCGCGAGTCGTTGTAATCCAGGATTAGTCAATGTCCTTTACTTGGCCGTGCCAGGATGAAGGGAAAAGTATGAGACCACGGTCGGGAGTGGTTTATTGTCCTTTGTCTTCAAGCCGGAGTACAACCATGGTCATTTATCTCATTATCCGACGCTGTTGGTTAGGATGTATCTGAGGGAGAGTGTGTCTGTTTTGTGTTTTTATTTTTAGGGCCTTCACCATGCCGACCCAAATAAACGTCGTAATAATTTCAATGGCCAAAATACAGACGTCAAGACCCCCGCAAAGCGTCCAATTTAATCCAATTAAACGTTGGATTACACGACGGAGCTGTGATTTTTGTCTACCATTAACAAATCAAATGATTTTAATGGTTTGTCGTTAATAAAGAGATTTTGAAAGGATGATAAAAAAATGGGACTTTAAGCTGTTATTATTAACATTCCATTTACATAAAAGAATTTAGTCATAAATTTCTTTGCCTTTTTTCCTTTTATTTTAGAAGAAATATACTTGCAGTGAAGCGACAACGAGAATCGTTAATATTCTTACGTAGCCTTTTATCTTGAAAAATCTAGTCGAATGAAGTCAGTGTAAGCTGCAGGCTAAGTATAATTGAATTATTTCGCACCTCAAACTCGGAGCAAAGAATTGGCTGGAAGTTTGTAACAAGGTTGGGATTCGCCTCTCTGCGATTTCTACGATAATTCTTTACGAACCGGAGAAAGATAGCTCTAGCAAGTGATGATGTATTGATTGAGAGCAGAAACCAATTATCTGTTTGTAAGCACTCTTCAACCATAATTTAATTGATTATACCACAATTAAAATGGCAACCGCTTTTATACAATTTCCTATTTATTATTTTTTAATCAACAACCATAACTGTAATTCATATAGGCCAAATCAGCAGTTATGTGAATCTATGATATATAAATAACAACAAGAGTTTCTAAAATTTCCCGCTGTCTGTCTGCCTGTTTGACCGGATTTAACGCAAAAACTACTGAACCAATTCCAATGAAACTTGCCCAGTTTGTAGAAGACATTGGCGGTTACAACACGGTTTTTGTTTCATTTCGGTATCTCAAACAGTTTCCAAGTTGTGAGGTGATCTTATATTCGGGGAGGTATAGCTCTAATTGCTCAGTCATGTACTGGTCAGTATGTGTGAGCCGCATAATGGTGACGCATGTGTATGCGTGAAAAAGGGTAGTGCTCGGGAAATGTAGCGGTAGGGAGGATGGAGGGTGAGGGAGAGAAATGTAGAGTGTAAGTAATAAATGTACAAACAGCATTATTTTATTGGCGTCTTAATTTCAAAATCGGGAATTGTTGGTTCTCCGATTTGCAGGCGGACGAAGTCACGAGAAAACGCTACTATAAGAATATTTTTAAAGATTAGTATTAAATCGTTACTAGAGATAAACTCATTAAAACTTTATAAGAGTATTAGATAGACCATGTTCTCTTCAAAGATGATAAAGTTAACTTTTCAAAGCCACGAAACATAATCGTATTATTATTTGTATTGCTTTCTGATTATACATCTTGTTTATGTTTTTTTTGTTGAAAAATCAATAGCTTCTGTAATCCTATAAGTTTATCAACGGATTATTTCAATCGAATGATACAAAAGAGAACAAATGTAGAGAAAGTTTACATTATTAGAATTGAATATTGGTTTATTCTGAATCGATTTCCAAACAATATAGAGCGGGAGAGAGGGAGAAATTCCGATTCAAATATTTATGTCTAAAGTCTGGTGGTGGTGGTGTTGTTGTTGGCGATTATCACAGTTTCATGCTTCAGTTATCTGGAAGTGTACAAGTTTCAACAATATCGGTATAAATTTATTTGGGAATCTAATAAAAAAGTTTTTTTATAGGCTTACAACAATAGAATGTCTAATTTGATGTAAATACATCAAATAAATCAAATAATAGACAATAAATCCACAAAACACTACATATTTGTAATGTAGTGACAAATAAAATAGAAATTTAGGGATACAATCCAACGAAATTTCTATTTATACAAACGGACCAAAAACAACAAGAAAAAAAATCAGTTGGTCAAAGCCCGGATTGGGTGGTGCGTCTTTGATGTACCTACATAAAATCAGCAAAGTAATCACCGGGGAATAATATTAACAAAGGATAGAAATCTGTTTATACAAAGATATCTCTAGGGATTGGAACCAAAAAGCCGACCTAAGCTACACGAATTTGCCTCATTCTAATTCTCATTCCGGACACCAACTTTATACCTACTACAACTACATCGAACACATCAAATCCACGTACTAAACCAATAAGAAATGGGAATAACTTTTATTATGAACAGTAGATGGAAAGAATTGATGGAAAAGTTTGTCTTGTTATGCAGTTGGTTTAATATAATTTTAGAGATTCCAGCGAAATAGTTCAGATTTGGAAAAATGGTGGAGGCGCCGGGATAACACAGATACTATGCAAATAAGAATATTGCCGTTAATAAATATTCACTATTACAAATTGTATAAATTTTAATATTTGACGTTTCCAGCTTGCATGTAGCAACCTTTTCTACGTGGACCTTATACAATTAAATAGTAGGTAATTCATTTATATGTTAATTTAAATGTGCAATTTATATTCTCACAAATGTCTTTGTCCGAGTTGAAGATTCTTTTTAAATAAAAAAATATAAAAAAGCTATATTCCATTTAACTTTGGTTCAAACTGACTATTCTCTTTTTAATGAGACAACATACTATCTCTGTAAAAACCCATTTGTCCCAAATTGAATTTACAATATAATCAATCTATTTGTATTGAGATTCTAGGCAAATTTTTATGATTCTTGTTTAGGGTAAGTAGCTTCGTGGTAGTAATGTTTTCTCGAGAAACAACCTATAATGTGTGTGTTTGTAATTGTCCGACCAGTAATATACATTGCTGGCATTTGTCATAGCATTCATTTAGTTGTTGATTGAGTGAGATTGTAACCAGTGTGCTAAAATTTACGATTTTTAAGCGTGCTACAGAATACAAAGACCGAGTGACTTTCTAACAAGGCTTGCCTCTTTTTTTGAAATTTATTACCTAATTTAAATTACATTGCGTATAATACATTATTCATAAATGACATTATTTACCGATAATAATTCATTATGGTCAATAAAAGCACTGGAACAATCAAATCAGTTTTATGACGAGGAAACTTTACGTCAAAGTCGACCGTCAAACAATCGGAGATAATCTGTCGTTTTTGCTAGCTTGACTTTGGTAATTTTTCTTTATCTATCATTACACGATTCCTAATAAATTCGTATAACTTATGATAATCAGTACAACAACGAATTGGATTTTTGCCCAAGTTTCTTTTCTGTTAGAACGCAGTTCTTGGAGACGTCTGGCTCAAATTACCAGAACTAAACTGAAAGGATCTGCGACCTTACAGCCGCCAAGATTGGATATTTGCGTTGTGTTGAAAAATCTACATAAATTTGCATACGGTAATTTATGACGGGGGCTGTGTGTTGGGGTTGATGACAGCAGTAGTAGAGGCGGTGTGATGGTAAAAGGTTCTCTCTACTCTATTTGCTAAGTAAGTATATCACTGATTTTCTTTCTATCTCAAACATTGATAAATTATCCGTAATCATCGTCACTTCTACTTAAACTGTTATAGAGAGTAATACGAGGGAGGGTGGATCTTTTCCAGTAATATTGAACTGATCCCAGTCAGTTATTTGATTGATGAGGTTTTGCAACTTCTCACTATCAAAGACAGATATGTACGATATATTTAATGAGGTTTACAAATGTCAATAATATGTGGTTTAACAGTCAATCGGTAGGTTGTCATCGACCTAGTCGACCGTTTCACACTCAACCACAGAATGGTTCACGTTAGAAACTCATGAATACCAATTGTAAACCGACATTTGTTATTATTGACAAGTTGAATGTTGCTCTTTGATTCTCGTTTTAACTAAAATGACGACAACTACTTACAATTAGTTTACTCATAATCAGAGTTTTCTTATCAAAGTAAATCTGAAGTAGTGAAGACTGTTTAAAGTGACTACGGAATGAAATAAATTGGATTATCCTTCAATAATGTTGCGAAAAGCATGTGAATTTGTGTTAGCGTTTAACTTACGTCTAGATCAAAGTCAAATTATCTTTTTCTTTTACAGTAAACGCTGCTACCATTAACATAAAACTAATGCTTCATTTCGTACTTTAAAGTACAGTTTATGCAATCGAGAAGCGAGTTTTCTTTCTTTTTTTTCAGTACACAGAAATAGTAAACTAACAAAGGTGTAGTTAGCGGAAGAAAGAAAAAACTTCCCGGAACTTTAATGTTTGTGAAGAATTACAGTCCATTTAGTTAGATCATCAATATTATTTATTTAGTTGTTTTTATTTTTCGTATAAATGCCAAGTGAAATTCTGTTCTAATATAAGCGGAAGTACGCAACGTCGGCACTCAAACAGGGGCCCGGAATGTCGACCGAAATGCTAATGTCATTGCCAAAATTTTTGATCTATTGATCAACTTTTTAAAAAAAAATTCCCGTCACAATTAATGCGACAAAATTTATGACATTCTCTTTCTCTCCTAAGTAAGGCACTTAACCTCAATGAGTCTCCTCAAGCGGAAAACGTATGAAACTGTCTAGATCACAAGCCGCCCCCATATAATTTAATAATGTAACAGTGGTTACAACAGCCGTTATCCTTAGAATTTAGTAGTCATCAAACTATCTAACCGCCAATCACATACCGCATTAGTTTCCACCAAATAAGTACAATTTATCTAATAATACCGAATAAGATTAGATATATCCAAGAAATTCTACTACGATTAACGGTGATTTTGTTTGATTCAATTGAACATTACGTAATAGAAGAATTGGTAATTTAATGGCGTATAGTATTGTTGGCTTTTCTCCCCTTTATCGCACTTACCACCCTAGACAGTTAACAGAAAAACTTTTACAATTTATATACCTTGCATCGGAGTTGCTTCTGTGAGTGCACTCCAATGGACTGCAATAATTCTTTTTCTTTCAACATTAGATTGTATGTTACTCCCATGGCGTGGTGAACAGTCGAAAATGAGAAAACGAGACCAAAAAACGAGATATATAAATTCTCATGTGGTCGACTCCAGGTTTTATTTTCCAATGAGTTTTACACATCTGTCAAGCAGAAAAAGTCCTAACAAACTAATTTACGTTCACAGACTCTCAAAATAAATTAAATCAATATTAAGCCTTTTCGAAATAGTAAGTATTACAATAATTTTATGTTAGTGTCTAGTGGTGGAGCTTCTAGTCTTAAAAAAAAGAAACTGTCCGTCTCTATCGTATAAATCTGCAAAATAATAGCACACTTGCCACTCCAGTGGAATTAATCATGACAATGTATGGCTTGCAGCTATTTATGTCGTATAATTTGGATACAAGAATGCATACAAATAAAGTTGTTTTTATATTTTTAGTCTAACTGATATAAAAAATAAATCATATTTGAGGTTTGTTCCCAGTTTCATATTATATCCCCAGTAAAATATGAATAAAATCAAAAAAGATATATGTATACCTACATTGTATATATAAATAACTCCCAACATAACACAAAAAAAAAACAGTCGCACCCAACAACAGCAAGTAAATAGAATTATATTTTCACCAAAAATATCATATTTGGGAATATTACGAATTTTTTCTGTGTTAGGCTATGAAAATTAATAAATCCTTATTGATTTTCCATTTGTTTGTAGAAGTTCCTTCAAAATTAACTCAATTATTGATTTAAGACTTGAAGAGTGAAAAAAAACTAGGATCTATCACCCACTAAAAAAAGAGTAATCCTAGATAGCTTCTAGTCCTTTAAATATTTACGATTATTTGGATTAATAAAGGCGTCACGTTTGTTTGATATTTAATTTTAGGTAGAAAATTGAATGGTTGAGACAACAAAACAATTATTTTTACAGCCCACAAGATAATTCCATAGCTTTACCTAATAATATCGAAACTGGAACACAAATGACTGGAATATCTTATTCTCAAATCCGAATTTAAATTATAATAAAGACACCCACGCAACAGAACGGAAATAAGTTCTTCTTAGGATCAATGGATATTATTTGTATTACATCCACTTGTATAATAAGAACCGATATGGTTTTGTTATTGGAGAAGAAGTTAAGATCTGGGGATTTTGTGATATTCCGTTTACACTGACCTGCAATGGGGGGCGAAAGAAATTTATATAAATAGAATAATTCGTCGTTGAAATACAAATTTTCTTGGAAAAGTTCGAAATTTCTTTTCTGATAGATCTACCAAGAAGATATACCAAGAAGTGAATACATTTGCAAGGGGGCTAAAACGTCTGGGCTCCTCAAGGGTTCGAGCCTCTCAATTACTGAAGTCTTAATTAGTCTCTATAACTAAAAATTGAGGCAAAATAATTTGCAATTTTTTCCACTGTTTGTTTCAGCTTCAAAGTAGTTCTAATAGAAAAGAACTTCTGGTGTATGTATAAGATTATTATAAATGATGTTAGATATTATTTTCGGTACCTCGTTTATGACCTTTTCTATGAAACCAGAAACATTCTTGAATTACTACCATCACCACCACCCATTCAGATGTCTGTTCCATATGCTCTCTCCTCCACGTTTGTAATACGATCTGGCTACTTTCGATTAATGGAGTCGGGTTTAAAGTCCGACATTTCAATTACCAGTAGAGGATTAATGAAAATTGTGAAGAAACAAAAAATTATCTCAAAATTAATTATAAATAATAAAACGGAGAAAACAAGATACCTATGCATGTGCTGTTTTAATGAGTTGTCCGAAAATAATAACAGAAAGAAAGTTCGTCCAGGGGGAGGTTGGCATAATAAAATAGATCCGAGTCTCAATTATCCGAGCTTCCTGCTATCTATTTAGAACATTATTTAACAAATTGAATTTGGAAAAATTATTGTTTAAACTATTTTGACATCTTACTTATTGTTAGATAAAGTTCGAAAGTCTAATTGCGATTTTGATTAATCACAGCTTCGGCATTTCTAGTTGGGTGCACGCGTTCATCAAAGCACCCTCCTCCTCCTTCACATAATCTCGTTCTGTGCCGTTCTGTGCTTTTACTAGTAGCACCATAACTCCACTAGACCCTCCATTTCACATAAAACTTCCGTTCAAATAAGTCATCGTTGAAGTTGTCGAGTATCTTAATATAAAATAGATTGCTTGCTATTATACGAGTGTTATTAAATCCCCTCAAAACATGACAAATTTGAAACGGATAATTCCCCAGCAATACGAGTAGACCCTTGGAAAGTGTGTGTGGGTGGGTGTGTGTGTATGAGGGCTTAATTTATTAAAGGTAGCAAAGCAAGTATTATTTGTTCCTTTGAGTTTAGTTTGTATCAAGCAGACCAAGAAAGTTTGTTATTAGCGAGAAACACAGAAAGGGGACAATTAGTTAAAATTACAGTTTCCACACTTATTCTTGTCATTCTTTTATAGTTGTATTTAATAGTAATAGTTGGTTTGGTACACTTTAATAGGAATTCTAATTTACAAATGCAACTTCCATTTGTCGGTCGTGTCGCACCGGCTATGCAACAAACTTCATGATTTTAAATGATGAACTAGTTCCAGTCTCACGAAGTAAATTGACTTCCGGATAAGTGGAACTTGTTCATTGTATTTCTTGTAAATGTTGAGTTGAAAGGATGCACTAATATTAACTACAGAATAATCTATTATTTGTACCGCAAATGAAACTTCATACCGGTTTTCAGGATTGCCCATTATCACTGTATATGTTTCCTTTTAAAGTGAATTTTTCCAGTGAAGGTAAATCTTGAAAATTCAAAATATTACGTTGATTTTTTTGCTATTTTATCATGGTATATGATTTGCAGACACTAACAATAAGACCCCTGTTACACGGGCTAAATAAATTGTAATTTAACCAAGATCGCTTTTACCTTGGTTCTCAATTTGCCGTGTGGCAGCACACAATATTCAAATAATGAGCGGTGAAACTTTATTTAATAAATTGACTGTTCAGAACTCTATTTAGCTAAATTTTGTTAACTACGCCTGCGCGTCATCTAATTTTACAATTTGTATTGACCTTGTCGTTAAATTGCAATGTATTTTGCCCGTGTGACAGGGGTCTTAGATTGCCTACAAATTTTCCAGAGGGTGATGAAATGCTGATGTTTAGTGGATGGTGAATGGTTATCTGAAATCAATATTTCCCTATCTCGATAATGATGATACCCAACGATGTTTTCAAATACAAGAAGGGACCTTATTAAACAACTAGTTATCGTCGAAGTGATTGCCTAGTAGGTTCAGGAGAAATAAAATACAACTAGGTATATAATAACAAATATACAGAAAGAAGTCTTTTTCTTTTGTATCAGATTTATAACTCAGAGTTCTTAATAAAAGCTATAAAACAAATTGCTGCCTCATAAAAGTGAACGAATCTTATACGTTGTATGATAGGAAGAAACAACTAGAAATTGTTTTCGTTATTTTTTTTTCTTTCTGTTCGTTGAGAAGGTTGTTGTATTATTGATTGACAGTAGTTAAGTTTGCAGGAGCAACCATAAAATATCTAACAGGATAAAACATGTGACCTTTCATCTAATAGCTAGACACGTTTTTTTTGTTGTTGTGTTTGATTTAATAATATCTGAGATTGACGTTATTCAAATTGGACAACAAATTAAGCCCTGCTATCCTTATTTATCGAGTAACAATATAACAGCACAAAAAAAAAACACCATAATCAATTATTTTGAACAAAACAATCTCAAGAAAACCGAAAAAAAAATTCGCTAAATAAGTATAAAATAATGGATGGATGTCCTGGATACATTATACTTGACATCAACTTGACAGCTAAAATTACTTTCAAACTACAGAAATGTCAGGTCGGTGGTAATCGTTTAGGTTGTCTCTCAGACCCAAAATCCTATTTTAGTTGAAATCACTCACTTAAAATGGCATTTTAGTATTCTTCACGTACAGAACACAAATAAGACGATAAAAACTCTAGAAAAAAACTGAAACTTATAACTTACGAATAAATTCAATCAAACTTAATAGATAATATTCTGAATTCTATGTTATCAACGTATTTGCTCCATCTAAGTTTTTCTATAATATTTTATACTCCTATCAATTTTTTTCTCGCTACATGAATATTGATAGCACTCTCCTTTTATCCAGTTCTACTGAGGTCACTTATTTTCTACCACACAAAAAAAGAACCTCAAATAAGGGTTGTGCGGGCGTAAATATACATACATATGTATATTTACATTTTTCACATATCATCTGCAGCCTTTCCTTACCGTTGACTATATGATAACATGATTCTGACATAGAAATCACATTCCATTTTCCTTTTCCCCGTGCTCCTTTTGTGAAATGACTATATTTGCACCATTTTACTTTCGCAGAATGTTCTGAGGTGTGTAGCTAACGAAATATTGTTATATGAGCATATGTCATAGGTGAATTGTAAAATTCGTCATTTTATAAAACGCATAGTCGTTTCGTAAACGACTAGGTAAATTGTAAACCTTACAAATGAGTTGAAATTTTTTACAATTCGCCTAACATTTCCAGTCTTACTCTTAAGCATTGTTGTCTTGAGCAACATGACTTGTGTCAATTGGTCCCTTTATTACCGAAGATTACAGGTAATAAAGAGTCCAATTGACAGTCGTATGTTGCTAGACAACAACGCTTTCGAGAACAATTTCATTGACAATATCATTCACTTTTGTGACAATTTTTAACAATTTAGTCAATATACCTACTTCACGGCAGTAATAAATATCAGAGGGGTATCAACTAGTTTGAGACAGATGTGCAGTATATTTTCGGGTTCTGTAGATTTAGAACGGCATTTTCCGTACAATCTTTATGTTGACATAAATTATATAAACTGTTTAGCTTCGATAAATATTCTGCCTTGTGAAATCGTAAAGTAGTATAGCAGTAAAATTATCATATTATGGAAGAAATAACTCTAGATACTACTAATGATTATTTGTTTATTTGATTTTTTTAAACAATAATGTTCTGAAAGGCTTTATAAGTCATTAATTTTAGCATAGCCAGAAGTGGATTGAAACAAGTGTTAGAGGAAGTTTATTATTTTGTAGTTGTTGTTAATTTATGACGTTAGGACATGACACATTAAACAAAACGCCTATTGCTAGTGGCATACGTCTACATAGACACACGTATAGATTCTATGTAGTTAACACATTATTCATGAACTCTATTTCAGCCAAGTATTACAGAATTCGTTAAAATCAAATGACAAGAGCACAGACTTACTTACCTTCTAAAATCCCGGCTCCAGCATGCATATATAACCGGATTCATACTAGAGTTGATCCATCCAAGCCATGTAACAACAGCTAAAACAATTTCTTCATGCCAAATGCACTGTAGACAAAATCCTGATAGCAAATTTACAACGAAGAACGGTAACCAGCACACGATAAACACGCCCATCACTATACCGAGTGTTTTAGCTGCTTTCTTCTCTTTAGCAAATTTAGCTAATTTTCGACTTAATGAGAAATTTTTACTATGAGGTCCTAGACGTGTCGAAGCCATACGTGATAATCCGTTATTTTGTAGGGCGGTTAATGGTTCATCTTCTTGTGTTGAATACAGATGGCGACTTTCCGGTGTTGGAATCTTACAAGTACCACCACGATGTATTCGTAATGTTAATTCCAATTCACCGGAGCCTAAGAGAACTTGTTTGGTACCAAGACGTAAAGATCTTGTTTGAGCAACAGCCGCTCGGTATATACGATAATAAGTAAAGACCATAACGAACAATGGAAGATAGAAGGATATAGTCGATGAGAAGATTAAATATCCTAAGTGTTCAGTAAATGGACATTTATATGGTGGTATGGGTTCAGTTCGTACAGCTCGCCACCAGACAATTGCTGGAAATGAAATAGCACTAGAACACACCCAAACAGCAGCAATAAGAAGTGCGGATCGAATTCGTGTCATTCGCATTGGATAAGTTATCGGATCGGTAATAGCCCAATATCGATCTAACGATATTACACATAAATTTAATATCGATGCAGTACTAAAAAGTACATCCAATGATCGCCATATGTCACACCAATCAGTTCCAAAGAACCATGTATGTTCTAGAACTTCATATAATGCACTGAATGGCATCACTACTAAACCAACCAAACAATCAGCCACTGCCAATGATGTTATAAAATAATTTGTTGCCGTATGTAAATAACGTTCACGAACAACAGCTAATATCACTAACATATTACCAAACACTGTTGTCATTGAAAAGAGTAGTAAAAGTGATACGACAACGGCACGATCTTGGATAAGGGTACTCCACTGTTGCCAGGCATCACGTTCAGGATCTGAAGTGTTGGTTGTGTTCGAATCCCATAATGTTACATTTATCAGTTCCCAGCCAGGTAATAGGAAATAGTCGGAACCATTCATTATGGAATTGTGATTTACGCCAGCATCCCTGCAATCAAACGAAAATGATGATGAATTTGATCATTTTCTAATGATCTACACCCTACATTATAAATAAAGGCAAAGCTCCGTAATAACACTTAAATAAAAGACTAGTAATACTAAATTTTTACATGTTTTCCATTATAGGAATACATATCATAAATATCATCTTCTACCGCCTAGCCAAAAAATTTCGAACTAGAGATCGATATTTATCTGATAGATGTGGGATTTTCATTTGCCTTTAAAATTTTACGTCTTTATCAATAATCTACGATGAATTCTCTTGAATTTCTAAAGAATTTGTGTAGTTTCATCCCATAGAAATTGATAAAATCAATAACCAAAAATTTATACGCTTAATTTTAAGCTTCTACTTAAAAGCTAATAATGTAATATTTAACTCATTTAATTCAAAATTTTGAAGGAAATTACTTTGTTTCTATGAATAATCGTTATCAAAGACAATTGATTTAGTAAAATATGGATACAAAGAGAACACGCGCCTATTATATCTTTTGTTACTTTGTTTTTTGTATTGTTACTGAAAACTTACAACCCGATCCAGCTTTTTCTTCCATTACTAAACAGAATCTAAAATAGGTCATAACAATCATTCTGTTATAAAAAAATACAAATGTATGGAAAACATACAAAATACTGTCTTTCTTTTGTTACATATTTGATGAAGAGCTTTTAATAGAAAAGTTACAATTTCCGGAAACTTTTTTCCATCAATAAATAAGAAACTTATTGTAGCCTACTTTTTATTTATAAAGACTAAGCAAAAAGCATGAGACAGACTGGACGACACTGTATTTTGAATCTTGAAACGATATCCACATTTTTCACAAAAATCCGACTTTTCAGTACCCACCTTTCTTCACCCCAAATTGACTAAATATTTCATACATGTATTCTTTCGGTAAGAAGAATAAAGAAGTGCAGATTGTATAAGAGCATATGGATCCGTGTGTGGTGTGTAAATGTTGACTATGACAGATAATAAATAATGTTTAGATAGCGTTGAACCACAGCTTGCCACCCATTGGAGAATGAATGTGCAGGCATTTATCAAAAGGTACCTGTGACGAATCCTGGGGTTTATTTTGCGGCCTGAACGGTTTGTTTCCTGGCAAAGGCCGCCGTCGGTTTTGAGCCTATCAAAGTGGAAACCAGCTATACTGTATATGGTGGTCGGATCTAGATTCAAAGCTTGTGTGTGATCACATCACCTACACCAACAGAATCTATATACCTATATATGTGGATTTATTTAATCTCATGCATACTCTTCGCGTTGTGATTATCGATTCAAGTTTGAAGGAGATATAATGAAAATAACTAACAATAGATTGGACCCCGTCAGACATTTAGATACCTTTTATGCGTGCATTCAGCTCTATTCACATTTGCATGTGATCTTTTAGGTCAATATGCTTGTTACCTTGCCTGTTAACTATGTCATGGTCAATTAAAAGCTTTCTTTTGTGATACAGCAAACCGGTTTACCGGAATACCTCAGTAATACGAACACAAATAGAAGTCTCAATAAAATTTCTCCATATTCTCAAATTGGAACCATTGGTTGATGGTCACTGGTCAATTACTAACCTACCGTAATGTTATCGTCGGCCATAATGTAATCACTGATAAGAATACAAATATCAGTTACAAGTCTCACGTCCATTTTACACATCTGACTGTATCCTGGACAATTGTTTCTTGATAAGCAAATTCCTCCGACATCTATGTCTTGTATACGTTTGTTCGATTCCAGTAGTTCTTAAACAGTTGGCGAAATTTTCAATGCTTTTTGTTCTCGACCCCCTATTGTGTAATAAAAATCTGCTCCGTTTTTTGGACCTCATATGTAGTTTCAGGATTTAAATGTCTGATGATGTCTTGTATTCCCAGTTCAATGTTTACTGTGTAATATAAAGTGGTAAAAATGACATGAAAACGGAAGCTGAAATCTATCGATTTGTGTACAGGAAATTCCCTGTGGACCCGCTAAAATGCAGATATCAAAAAAGTATATAGTATAATTGCATTTGTACAAAAATTATTTGTCATAAAACGTATTACATTTAGGATCTATTTTGTACCCTCAAAACAAAATATGTAAATTAATATTTACCATATTCACAGTAGAGATGGCCTGCCCCTGTAAGCTTGTCTGTATAGTAAACTTCAAACATTGTTGCAGTCATTCGAATTTACTGTTGTTTGAAAATTTCTCGTAATTAATCTTTTATTTATTTAAACGTATTAAATTTAGATAAATAAGGGTACATGTAAAGTTAGAAAATATTTCTGGAAAGGGTGGAGGCGAATAAAAATATTTCAACAACATGTTGGTAACAGAGTTATATGAACAAAGTTTTACTACTAACCTTAAAAAGAAAAAGTCGGGAGAAAAACAATGTTTTCCCATCACCAAAAATCTGAATTATAAGTTGGACTTTAAATTTACATAACAAATTTTATTGAAGTTTCATCATTAGAAAGGCTAACAACAACAGAGACAGGGGTCCTTTTATACTTTCAATATACGTATTATATGTGTATACATAAAATTATCTCTATTTTGATTTTTTATAACTTCTTCCTCAACGTCTTTTTTAGACTCAAGAGTTTTAAATTAAATTTGAGAATCATTTCTATACTTGCCATTCAAATTTTAAGTGGCACTTAAATTATTTTCGTTTTAATATGATTAAAAATTGTTCCTAAATTATATTTTAAATTTAAATTAGTGTTTTTTTACATTCTGGGTAGGGTTACAGTTGTTAAGTTTATTTATCTATCTATT
>JAZBHA010000808.1:28030-41120 GCA_037464855.1 Iselma pallidipennis
TCAAGGCTGCAAATTGAAGCTAAAGAATTCCTGGCGCTGAGCAGGAAATAACTAAGGCAGATCACAGAATTGTTAACAGAACATTGCGACATGAGAAAGCATTCCTATAGAATTGGAGTGTTAGGAGACCCCCTATGTGGAGCCTATGAAGAGGAAGATGAAACCTTTGCATTTTATGCCATTGTGAGGCGCTAAAGGACCTCAGAGTTTGAGAACCTTATAAGACTCGGTAACGGGTGTACAAAAAAAAAGATTCTTGGTCTATTTTACAAAGGATTTCATGCAAATATTTCATTCTGAGCCTACATTTGGATATTGCAATTAAATTTTGTTAGTTTGAGCTGATGATTTTCATTCCGTGAAGACACCTTTACCGAGATCCCATAAGGATTTCCGGAATATTTTTGTTAGTTTCATATGCAAATTACATATGAATAATACTGGTGGTTAATGTGATTTCCGGACTGTTTTCTACTAAAACTCCAACACGAACAATAACAGAACAACAATATAACGTTGGTTATTTTCAGAAAACTACCATTTTAAAATCTAACATAGCTATAATATACCTTTTATGTTATGCAACACAAAAACTAATCTGTAATGATGGTAATAATGATAATAGTAAAAATTGTACTATACTAGGATCGGTATTAGGTGATGATGATGATGATATTTTATGATAGGTATTTTTCTGTAGTATTTAAACACGGTTGAGCTGTCACAAAAGGCCGAACCCTGTGCCTATAAATCCTCTCTCTGTTTAGATCAAAGCTTTATGTCGGTCAGTATTAGAACTACAATAAAACGTATCTATCTCTCTTATCGCAATAGCAACAACGAATAGGTTCAGCTTTTGGGTGTCATTCTCATACTCACACACACACACATACATTTGCACAAAAAAAGTCTGTTATCAGGTGGGCGTCATGATGGCCGTCTCAAATAGCAGACATATCTACAAAATGTTGGATTTACATTCGCCTCTATCATAATAACAAGAACATAAAATAAAATAATAAAAAAACAGAACAAAAATGATCTTGTGTGAAATTTGTTTGACATGGTATTCAAATACAGTCTAATTAACATAAATATATTGTAGCGATATTGTATTGTACCTAAAGGACAAAGTTCTAGACGAATCCATTTGTTTGATTAAAGACCTTTTTAGATATTCAATAAACAACTATTTCCATCATATTGACCATATCTCTACAGGCATGTTTGTACAGTGAAATGATAAAATCGCCTTCAGTTTGTTAAATAACAAATTTAGATTGTGCCTGAAGTGACAAATGACATTTAGGGCGACTTGCCTGTTGTTTACAAACGATTCTCCCTACTTAATCAATACTTTAATCACTATCTAAGAATTTATGAAAATCATTATACTGAACTTTTTAATTGATAGAGGGAGCGTTTAGACACGTTTGATAAATCAATAACTTTGTTGCAAATATTATTCCAATGGGTATATTTTTGAAGTTTTGACAATCGGTTTCGGTTTAGAAAGCCATCATCAGCTCTCCAGTAATTTCTATTATTTACCATAATTTATGTCATTATTATGTGGTGATTAAATAAAACTTACAAGATTACCTCTAGGGTGATTTACATTTTTAGAATTCTGACCGAAGTAATTAGAACGTGCTTACCATGCTTCACAACATGTTTATATTACAAGAACACTTACCTATGTAAATTTATATCTGTTGTATCCTTCGTGCCATTAACAAATATCCTGTGTCGTTGAGAGAATTGAAAGGATTTAAACAATTGAATTGTGATGAAAGAAAAACAGAAAAACACCTCTCTTAAACAGGATTTATTTATTTATTTAGGTAAAACGAAGGTGACAACAACTGAAAAATTGTGTCAATAAAATACAAGTTTATTCCATATATATAGCTGTTGGGAACGATGATAATAATAATTTAGGATCTAATCTCTTTTAGACGTGTTGGAAATGTGTGTGTGAATACTCGCAGTTCTAGTTATTTCTATGCTAATATGTTGATTCAGGGCAAATTCAGGAATCTACCACATATATTCCGAGATATCTTCACTGGATTTGACTGAATAGTCTACATGTTCTGCCCTAAATTTTATTTAACAAAATTCACCACAGTTTGTGTTTTTTTTTTAAACAAGAAGTTTGGTAAATTTAATTTAATATCAGGATTTCGAGATAGTATTAGATTTCAGATTATGAACCCTTTTAGAAATGGTAAACAACTAGGATCCATCTATTTTTCAAAAGGAACAAGGGTCCAAGGGTAAAGTGTACCGTTTCACTGTTACAAATTGGTTGTGAAAGTATTTTGCCGTTTTCATTTTCATGCTCACTTGAGCATCACATTAAATGAACACAAACTATCCACTTACAGTTGTTTGGACGGCCAATATAAGACGGATGTGTTGATTTGTCACTAAACCTGAACTTTGAAAAGAACAAATCGTCTTGTCAAGAACAACATTTTGCCGGGTAAAAGAAAACCCCCGAAAACGAAATCAACAAACTAAATCAAATACCAGTATCAAACAGAAGGTGGTAATTGTTGAATTGTTTTCTGGTTCTCATCTGCAATCTGTTTAGATTTGGGCAATTTATTTTCTTGTTGTTATTGTTGTTGTTGTTGTTGTTGTTGTTGGTGTTGTTGTTCTTGTCTTTGGGGGGTGGTTTTATTGTCACCACTTTCCGAAAGATTACAATCGCTCTCTCCCAGTTAATTTGCTTACTTTTATGGTGGAAATTAAATAATTAATAATTCTCGGGGACAGTTTGACAGTTTGTCTGGCGATGCTGTCTCTGTGATAAATATTTTGTTGAAAAATTACCAAAGTCTTCTGACAGGCACACAAAACAAAGTTCGTATTACTTACAAGTTTAGAAACTATATGTTTGATAATGCGGCACGTGTCCAGTCTAAAACTGGTGTCTTATATTTTTTTGTAAGTATCTTATGTCCGGATTAGTGATAAAGCAATAGCCATATTTTGGTGATACAGCGTCCTTAAACCGACTCAACTCGTTTTGAAAACATGGATCTTGGCGATACAACAGTGAAGTTCCACTGCAGTGCGGTTTGAATATAATTCATGTGGAGTGACTTCAATGGGGGAATTGTTCAATCAGGCGCAAACAAAAAATATGGCTACTCGCTGCAATTCAAACGAAAATCCACATCTTCGTCTTCATCTTTTCCCCGCCCATTCACAGCTGGCAAACTCGGCCAATAGCAGCCAAGTTCACACAACAAAGAACAGATATATGTGGAGGAAGAAGTAGATAAAGATGAAGATGAAAATTTGCGTTTGAATTGCACAGTTTGGTTTTGGAAAGAAGTTGCTTTAATCAACTAAGATTTATCAGGTTCTGTGAGTGTGAATGCTACAATTTACTTTTCATTTACAATTTGAGGTAGCTATCTACATGTATACAGTACACACGCACATTCAAAGCAAGATTTCATTGATTTACTGTCGGTTGTTGACTTGGCACTTCCAACATAGTTTAGTACTAATCTCGTATTGCTAGTCATCCCAATGGCCGACAAATTCCACTATACGAATTGAATTAGGCAAATCTAAGCCTATCTAAACAATACCAAGATCAAGCAGCAGCTAATAATTTCGTAGGCTACCAATTAGCCATTGTAAATTTCTAAATTTGCCTGTCTCTCTAATAAAATAGCAATAGAGAAAATAAAAATATTTAATAAATTAATTGATTAATATTGATATACGATTTGTGTGTTGATGGGAATTATAAATTCATCAACAAAATCGTTTATGAAAATACCGTGTAAATCTTTACACGATTATAAAGTCGAAAAATTGATTGACATTCAATCAACTCCAAATTTACGTGTCGCAATAAACAGATTAACTAATCATGACGCGATTTATTCGATACGTTCCAGGGCTGAAATCGCAAAGCAAATTTTTCCAATATTGATAATAAATAGATTTAATGGATGTTGAAATTAAATATAAATTAAGTTTTTTTTTTCGTTAAGGATTATTCTTCGACAAATTAATTTAAATGTTTTGCCACCAACAAACAACTCATCTAACAAATAAGTAAATCCATTCGTTGTCTGTGTTGACAATGACTGGAAACCATTAATTTCAATTTAAATACAATCATTTGGATACCCAACAATATGAAGAATCAAGAAATCCATGGTTCGAAGTTCTCTTCTAGCTAATTTATCTTAAATTATTATTAGTGATTAGTCTCGTTGTCAACACAGTGAAGTGAATATTTCTGATTGGCGGGCGGAATTTAAGCGATATTATTAATGTATTAATTTCGATTCAATTCATCCTTCCTCCTCCCCCGTTATAATTCATATGCACAACATAATATAGAGAACAGATGGAAGTGATGCTAATTACAAAATCGTTATTACAGCTTTTTGTTCAAAGCTCTATTATTTACTATTTGTTATCAATTCTTAATAAAAAACAACAAGAAATTTCTTGATGGAAGTTTATTAATTTGTACAAAAATACATTGATCTACTTAAAGTAACATAGTAGTAAACACTCTGTAATCTAGTATTGAATATTTATGAAGTCCGCTGTATAATAGAATCATCGGCTTGTTGTAATAAAATTGACGTGTAGTGTGTACCTAAATATATAAACGTAAACATAGAAGTAAAGACCGCGAAAATAATGTTTTTTGTTATCTACGGCATCTATTTCTGATGTAGCGCCGCTCATGTAAAATCGATCTTTTACTCATCATGCTAATTTTACGAGAATAAAATCCAAAATAAACGACACATTACCTACGAAATGTTCTCTTTTAGTTCAAGACGATTAAGCACACGCTCTAGTGGTTTTATTTTTGACAAGAAGAAATATTTAAATATTTGCGTTAACTTTATCAACCGCTTTGTACGATTTTTCATGAATCCATCGTCTATGTAGGTTTTATTATTAGACCGTAGATCGCGGTTTTCATTAAATTATTCCTCAAAACAATATAAGTATCTTCATCAACACTCCCAACATTGTTCAACAACACATCATTATCGTCATGTAGTGGTACTCAACTCGAAACATTATTATCCCAAAATATTTTACTTCAAATTTTATTTTCACGCAGTAATTCCCTGTTAATGTAGTACCAACGCAAATTTAAATAGTCAATTATTCAAAGGTAGTGTGTGTATGCTGTACGTCATGCCAAATCCCTCAATATAGAGCACGAAGTAATTTATTGTGAATATAAAATATTTTATTAATCAGATTTGGAGCACTAAAAATAGCTCTTTTATTGATAATAGCTACCGTTGCGATAGATTATAACAATTAAAATGTAATAAATTATTCATTTATTTATAAATAATATACGTTGGAATTCAGACCAAAGTCATCGTTCACGAAGATCTTTATGTCAGTTGAATGCTATTCAGGCAGCAAGTCTTTGTGGACGGCTTTTCCCCACCCATGTAGATTCAAGTATAGGATAGAGATTTGTGGCAAGGATAGATACATATCTACATTTGATTCTAATGTCTTGCTTAGAGCTTTGTGGACGGAACAAGCAAGTCGATAAGGACTACGGGTTGAATACTCAAGTACGCATGGACGTTCAACAATGACGGCAAGTTTGACCTGAATCCCACCGGTCATGAAGCTCTTTATGATGAAAATTTCAACCACAATTGAGAGACATTATAATAAAAAGTGTAAATTCTTTAGTTTTCAGTTGTCTCATTGTTTTTCAGCTCAAGTATTTGCATATTTCAACTACCAGCTATAATGGAATTCTCTTTATAGTGAAAATTTCCTAGGTAAATTCCACTGTAATACAACTACATGCACAGATTAACAGGTAAATTGTAGATATGTACGTGTATAAAAAAAAGAATTATTATCCCATTGGGCGTTGTGCCCATTTTTTTCCCTCCCTTCCAAGTGTACTAAATCAATTGAATAACCTAATGAAATTACATGACATGAATATTTGAAAACACAAGTACTAATTTTTCGATTATCTACAATAAAATGCAAGTTAATTTTTAATAAATTGTAGCAAATTGTGTACAAATGAAACTAAATTCATTATTATTATGTTTTTATTGGAAAGAAAAATGATAAATTTAAATCATCACATTGCACGTGCAAATTATGACACAATTTATCATGAAACAGCCTCTAGCGACTCTTCTCTCTGTGTAATATTGTATAGCAAGAAGGATATTATTTATTCAAACAAGGACGTCTGTAAAATGTATTATTTAATTGTTATAATATTGCATAATTTTGAAAATATAAATTTGAATTTTTCTTTTTTTGGTGAACTTTTTCCCTTACAAATGAATATGTATAGAAATTTCGTTGAAAGTTGAAAATTTTAATATTTGCAAATCATTAATATTTTGAATCGTCATGAATTTATAAACTAATATGTTCCACAAATAATTTTAATCAAATCAACAAACATTTTACTAATTATTTATTAACATGAATGGACCCTAACGATGTTTAACAACAACAGTATGATAATAGTTATTATTTGCAGACAATTAATAATAGTTTTGCATATTACAACAAAATAATGGCATCATTTAGAGCTTCATATTTATTGAAATATGTATGGATTATTAATGCGAATAACATGAAAGATGTCCTACTTTCAGTTTCATGACAATTTCGGACAATATGACATTAACTCCACTATAATTACTAGATTGAAAAAGGCGGTAATAAGAACATAAATTGTCCAAATGAAACACCCACCACCACCTTGACAAAGTCGAAAATATTTTGTTTCAATGTAAATATCGAACGGAACTTAATTAAGTTTGTTAATTAAACATGAACTGTCTTGATAACAGGATAACAGGATTCTTTTGTTGCGTGACTAAATCACTGTTAGATATACCTATAGTTTGAATGGAAATGATTTAAAATAGAAAGTGTTATCATACCAACAAGTCTAACAATTTCATTCAATTTGTCTTCTCTGGCATTAGGTAAGGTTTCATTGTAATTGATAGGCATCTATGTCTATTTTAATACGACTTTTATTGCTTATATGTAACTATTTTACTTTTATTCATGCTATTCTTGGATCCATTCATAATAATGTAAATAAAATTGATTGTATTTCCTTTAAAGTTTCTATCAAATAACAAACTTACGAAATTGGGCAAAAACTTCGTCACTAGTCCTTAACAACCATCACCACAATTAAGAAGTCTTAATATACACAAGAATGTAATATAGTGTCTCAAATAACCATAAATCAAAGTCATATTGATAACAACAATCAAAATACTCAACTTTTTTTAAAACTAGCTTTACAAAGAAACTTTCAAGTCTATATTTGAATGTTTTATTTTTTTCTAAGAACTTATCAAGATTTTTACAACATTCGGTTGTTTATATTATGAATTAATAATTTATACACGCACGGAATTTATGAATAATAATTATTATATTCAACCCTAAACAGGGTAAGCGATAGTGAAGACTGATCATCTAACGAGCGCCAAAAGTTTCAACGGGAACTGATAATAATGTGTATAGCGTATACATGTGGCACGCAAGCGCCCCGGCGCATCCACCAAATTTTTAATACTTTAATATACACAAAAAACCTATATTTATAATTCAAATTTTGATTAAAATTCGAATTTTTTCGGGGAAATATTTCTATTGTAGACTAGAATTTTACAACAAGAAGAGTTGTTTTACAGCTAAAAGATTTGAGCATTTTCGATTCAAAACAAGTGCTGTGAAACGTGATCTTTTCAAAATAGAAATTTATTCTACATTGAATAGAAGAATGACGGAAACGACAAAAGTTCTGAACGATATATAAATCAATAGTATTCTCATACAAGTGTTCAGTGTATTCACAATTGAATGTACTTTTATGCACATTTGATGGAACGTTAGTTGAACCCCGGGTCACGATTTTAGTGCCATCTTCTGTTATTGGAATGGAACTAACTAGAGCTTTCAGTAGAGTTTTGAGTGCGGCATCTAATTCCCAGAAGACCTAAACACTTTTCTTTTTAGAGTAACTAATGAACAGGTTTCCTTAAAATGTTAGTTTAGTAAAAGTATGACATCTATGTACTAAGGGACTCCCAAAAACTCATATAGAAACGTGATCTGTAAATTAGAACAAGTAGAAGTTTACAACAATTAGCGTAATTCGAAATCTCAGTCTTGGAATCAAGATTGTCTTGAAAGAGATAAGAAATTTTCTAAAACAATCAAGAATATTGGACAGATTTATTGCAAAACTAAACAATCCTTAGGTAAAATTCGAAATTTTTGCGGAAAAGCACTTATCAAGTGATTTTATTGTGGCAAAATATGATACCCACATATTCGTGTAGGAATTTCTTTGTAAATCAAATCAATAAAGTTGTGGTACTAGTTTTCAAACTTTCCATAAAGTTCCATTAATATCTACGAGAATAACTTCTTCACAATATCAAATTCCCACAATGACTCTATAGTAACTATGTAAAAAGTTCTTTTATGGCAAAGTGGCTATTAACCTGATATTCCTATATTTTACTCATATACTCGTAGGTATGTAATTGCTTGTTTAACTGAGAAATCAATACCAAGACGTATAGTTGTTGGATTGTGAAACTGTACCGATTTTAAACTACATAGTCAGCATCTATATTCATGGTGGTATTATATCGAAATTACTTGTGGGTCTCTGTTCAAAATACTAAACAGACCCGTACGATCTTTATTTATTGAACCTTCTTAGAATTTCTAACGATCTGAAAATATGCCCGAATGACTGTTTCTTCTATCTTTCATAATTGGTATAAAGTGGTAGAACAATTAAAATATCCTACTGTTCACAATGAATATTTTATGGACATCATGGATGATATTAAAATTGCTCCATTAAAAGCAACACACCAGCTGACTGGTCGTTGTGATAAAACAGAAAAAAATTAAATTACAAACTTTCCCCTCTCAGATACTTTACGATCTATTCTATACGCTACCATGTCGTTAACAAAATTTCATTTTATCTCTGTTATATGAACAAAGTTGACCAGAGAATATAATAAAGTTGGCCTGTTTACATATATACTCGTATATGTATGAGTTAAATATAATTTATGAAGGGAAATTTCAGTGCAATATTTCTTTTAGTAGCTATCCGTTCGTAGCGATATGTATTCGATTTCGGGGAGAAGAAGAAGTAAAATATTCTGTAGTTGATTACAAGTAGAATTGCATGGTCTAGATCAGCGGCTCTTACTATAACAGACACTGCTTTTTATAACTAAAAGTGTTCTGCAACTTGGAAAACGCTAAGAACCTCGGTTTAAATCCTTGATCATTGATCGCGTTGTTATTCTTTAGGGATCTAAACATGACTTCTTGTACAGGTACCGCTTGCCGGTAACTCGGCAACAATTTTCACCAACAATTCAGTTAATCGTACAAATTACACCAATGGGAGCTGTATATGAATAAGGTTTCTGGACAATGTCCAGATGTCCAGACATTCAACAAAATGTGGTTTTCCATTTAAAAAAAAGGAGAAGAATTTAGTACTTGTGGCACATTGCGTGGAATTCTAAAGAACGTCTTCGTCGCCATATCCGTCTTCGTCATCGTGACGATGACTTTTTTGACAATTCATTTGAGCAAGTCTTCACCTTCGTCTTCTTCTTCGTTTTCTCCCCACCCATTTACACTTGACAAACTCAGTCAGTAGTTAATAAGCATAGAGGATAGAGATAGAAATAAGGATACATATATGCGGTTTAAACGTGGTTAACAAGAGGTGAAATACTACAAAAGAGCCAGTACGTCCGTAAAGACGTCCATAAGGCCATGTTTACGTTGGCGCACCAAGCCTCGCCCCACGCACCGCACACATCAGTCGGTCTCATTTTAAAGGATGGTTTTAAATAGAGAGAAAAATAGTGTGCGGTGCGTGGGGCGAGGCTTGGTGCGCCAACGTAAACATGGCCTTAGAATTGCAACGTCCGTACGGTCGTCCACTACCAAAAAAGTCATCAAGCAAGGATGACATTGGAGATGACGAAGACGGAGACGGAGACGAAGACGTTATTTAGAATTCCATGGATTCTCTTTTTTTAACATCTTGAAGTTTGAAATATGTCATCAACCTAAATTGTACAGAAAATGGTTTTATATAGAGTTATTCAAGTTAATCTATTCGGAGTTATTATTGTATTCAGAGATAATGACAAGACTCTTATTAAAAAAGTTACTTAATTGCTATATAATGAGAGAAAAATAGATTTGTGAAATACGAATGGAGAAAATAACATTTTTTTTTTCATAAAAGATGCTCTTACTTTCCTGATTGTAAAAAGTTAATTGATTCTTTTGTCCTTCTAAAGTTATATTAATAAAGAAGTATGATGATAGTCTGTTGTAAAACAATTCGATCAAGATGAATATAAGGATAATTGAATATCCAAATGGAGTTTGTGAAGCAATTTCAAGAAAAATTTCTGTATCTCGTCTGAAAACTTGAAGACGATACGTAGACCTATATCTATATTGCAAAAGACTTTGTTAGTGGTTTTAAAATATACTTTTTTTCATGAACATACATTATTAGGAGTCATCCCCATTTATCTATGTCAAAAATTTTTGTATCTCTATTTGATGGTAACAGGTGGCGTATAATCCCAAGATTAAATTGTAGAATAAACTCGAATCTGTAAATTCTGTCGCTGTTGTTGAAACGATGGATATACTAGCAACAGGTGAACAATTGGTGTATGCTGAATAGCTTCTAGTAGATGGCGTACGGTATATCCTGAAAAAAAAAGAAATTACACCAGCTGAACATCTAATAACAGTACAATAGTTAGTGGAAGATGAAGTTGAATAATGGCTGGGGGGTGGGGGTGTAACACATCATCCCCTTTTATCAAATTTTTGCCATCAAATATCTAATTGATAATAAGTGACTTAGAAGTCATTATTGTTGAAGAGCACTTCAATTCTCTGACTGACGCCAATCAATTAACATAATTGCCAAAAAATGACTCTGTTTCAAGAATGATTTGAAATATTTGAAACTCACAGACTTATAGTCATGCTAAATAATCACTTTTCTATTGATTGTCGAAGGTGCAACCTTTCTTTTTGATATTAATCTAGTCGAAATCTTATTAAATTAATTACTCTTATTTGCTTATATTGAATTCGATCCATGTCGTTTATTTTAATGACAATCATATTGGATGAAATTGTATCCCGAACAATTCTATAGTTTTGACTGAATATCTGATAGTTTAATCTATTATTCATGACAGGTGTTAAAGTTACATTTATAAAACATTATGTAGGTATACATAGATGATGGTACCTTAATCTGATCTTGACAAGCACTTACAGCCGTCTGTTACTTGATTTATTATTCTAACTAGATATGCCTTTTTTCATTCATATATTTGTGACTATCCTTATATATGATATATTTATAGAGAAAATCAAATTTAGTAAATTCGTTCTAATTTTAACTTGATCATATACGTGAGTAACAATAAAAGCTTTCGATAATGATAATCGATGCCTTTAGGGATGTTACATCCTTATTGAAAGCTCATTCTCACGATAAAAACTCGATTTTGATATATTTTTAAAAACTACTCTACTACTTTTATGAAACTGAATATCGTAGTAATATGCTATTTTAAATTTGTCTAAAAATGCCCATATAGGTATTTCTGGCTATTTTATATTGAAGAAACAGTAAATATATTCATGAATATCTAAAATTACTTACAAGGCAAAATTGACAAAATGGATTAAGAGTTGAATGGCATGATAATTAGAAAAGATATAGGCTTCACTGGATATTAATAAACATCATTTTGAATTATTTAAATATGCTTTATTAGATGAACATGTCGATGTTTTCTCAACTTCTGTTCTAAATTTAAATAAAACCATGTTTTATTTTATTTAATATTAAATTTGTGGAGACTCGACTTTGGGTTTATTTTATTTATATTTTTCTGGTTTAACTTCTGTTCTGTTTTTCCTATAAATATTGTCCATAAATATACGCTAAAATAATAACAGCTTTGTCATTTTTTTTTGAGCGGCCCCTATCAAAGGGAAGCCGCTATTATTAGTGTCGTTTTGTATGTCACGCTCAGATCTCAGAGACGGTAATATTTATCAAAAAATCTGATAGGCTACAGTAGGTGCCGAAAAAGGGCCCAAAATTTAGTAAAAATAACTGACAGAGAAAACTGGGATTGAGCTCCCCTTATTTTATTCTGTATTTGGATTTGTTCAAATTATACAATGTCTCCTTTCCCCATTACACCCAATTGCGTTTACACACATACACACACGGTAACAATCAATAAGAACTGTGATAAATCTTGCACGTGTGTTTCTTCTTATGTTTGGAGTAAATACTACGACATGGTAACAATCGGTAATCTTGCCTTGTTCTAGACACCAACCCTGTCTTTTTGGTTTGGATGAAACATGACACTTTCCGAAAGCGTAATTATTTATGGTTTTGGTTGAAAGTCAACTTATAACATCAGACATTACAACAGCATACGTCGTTGAAGCGTCTCTTCAGGTTTTGTTTTATTTGCTTGTCATTCTTCTTGAATTCGAGATAGTACCTATGTCAAAGTTTCATCGATTCAAGTTTGAATTGTTCGAGAATTCGAATAGAAAAGACGATTTCGACAGAATCTTTTAAGAAAAACTAGACAACTTAGCGGAAAGCTGTCTTTCAGAATGTGCTGATAAATAGAGTCTGGATCCGCGGTTTTGTTTTATCTGACAAATAGTCGAACGGTGTAGTCACTTTACATTTTTCAAATTGTAGCGATCATTTTATTACAGTAATTTTTTTTTTTTTTGGCACATTAGAGAGTTTTCATAGTACACACGATAAGGCGAGTGTTAGCGCTAAATCCTGTTTAGAAACGGAGGATCAAAATAAGCTATTTGTGCAATTCACCTTATTTTTAATGCGATTTAGCGTTAACGTCCGATATGACCAAAGTTAAACGTTAATTGTCTGGTAGGAAGAGATGAACGAATGCACGTCAAACTA
>JAZBHA010000809.1:2354-21466 GCA_037464855.1 Iselma pallidipennis
GAATAGTTTTGAAGTTATGGTAAAAAAAACTGGTTATGACACTACGATAATGGGTCCGTATAGTAATAATGACCAGGGTCCAACTCATAGAGCGCTACTGTTGTAGTCCTTAGATGACGTTAATGGAAGCAATAATTTAAATTTTCACATTGTGGTATATGATTTTATCAACCAACTTCAAAAAAAGTTATTTTGTATTAGGCAACCGACTCTGCACCCTTTGATCACATGCCATTCACTTATTATTACATTATAGGTACATATTTGTCACTGCGTCTCAAACCACGTCGTCTTGCGATAAGTAATAATTGAGTCGCTCAGAAGCCAATGCGGTTAAGTCCATTTGTGGGTATCTTCTGATTTTTGTTAATCTAAATGGAATAAATAATATTTTTTTTAGTTATTAAAGGATTTACTCCTTGCTTTGTGTTTTCTAGGTCAGAAAGCCCTTCTTTCTATAGCTTCTCAATATGTTGTCTAATAATAATGTATTAAAAAACATGAATTTTCTTATGAGTCGTTTTCTGGACTTAATCGCAAGGGCTTCTGAGGTACTCAATTCATAGTATATTGTCCCACTTGTAGCTACGTCATAATGATTATTTTAAAATGGACATAGGGAAATCATCATTGAAGTGCGACACAAGAGCCGAAGGTTGATTTGTTTTAGTGTCTGACGTCGCCTTTCTTCAGACTCAAATGAACATATGTTGTGCTCATGTTCGGACTCAATGTTGTGAATATACCGGCACATGCGACTAACAATAAATCGTTGAATCCTCTTCTTCAGATTCAACTGTACGCGACCTACGATGTCCTTCGCGATCAGCGAGAAATCTATTATCTTGGTCTACGCTATTTTCACATTCGCGCATCTTTCTTTTCCTTGGCGTAACCCTTGTCAAAGATCTACTCATTATACCTACCTTTAATTTGATGAACTAAAAAGACGAAAATAAAATACAATTTAAAAAAAATTTAACCGACCTCAAAATGTCGTTGGAAAATCGGAAAATAATTTTTTTCTACTTTCGGAATAATACCTAAAGATCTATTTAGACTTTCTGAAGTTGGCGCCGATCAGTGAAGCAATTATAAGACAATCGGTTAACAACTAAGTATTTTCACGAAATTAATGAATTTTGAAAGAATATCTATTTCAACCAACAACAAGAAATACTGAATCAGCTCGATTATATTATAATAACATTCCCAAGGTAGCGAATAAGACAATCACAACCATTAATTTATGTACCAAAGTAATTGGTATTATATTGGTTCTACTGATTGGCGCCAACTTCAAAAAGTCTAAATAGATCTTTAGGTATTATTCCGAAAGTAGAAAAAAATTATTTTCCGATTTTCCAACGACATTTTGAGGTCGGTTAAATTTTTTTTAAATTGTATTTTATGGCGCCCTGTATTGTGATTTGGTGCCCCTGTGCACAACCTGCACACCCGGTTGTGACGGCCCTGTGTTTGAACCATCAGAAGAAATTTGGGTGAAATGTGCTGAAGGCCTCAAAAACTTATGGCAATTTATAAATTGCATTGGCAGTATTGGTGGAAATGCCCCAAAAACAGTGCTTCAAATCATTTTTGTTACTTAAATAAATTTTCAATTGTTTTTATGGCTATTGTTGGATCTAAATATCAATTTATTTGTGTGGATAACAAGGCATACGGTAAAAACAGCGACGGTGGCATTTCTGAAGCATTCAATATGGGCATAAGATTTGAACAGGGTTCAATGAATGTACCAAAAGTGAAAAATCTTTCAGGGCAAAATGAGGCCCGTCCTCAATTTTTTAATTAGGGATGAAGCTTTCGCTCTGAAACCATTCTTAATGAGACCGTTTCCCTATAGACCATCGATGACAGACAGTCGTAAAGAAAAATATTATATAATACCTACGAGACTTTGTACAGCAGGACGCGTTATGCAAAATGCCTTTAGCATATTAGCCCAAAATGCAGGTTGTATTACATTCTTATCACACGGGCAAAATAAATTGTAATTTAACCAAGATCGCATTTACCTTGATTCACAATTTGCCGTGTGACAACACACAATATCCAATTAATAAACGGCGAAATTTATTTAGTAAATTGGCTGTTCAGAACTATGTTTAGGTAAATTGTGTCAACTAGGCATGCGCGGCATCTAAAAGCATGGCCGCCATCTGCCATCAGCTGTTTGTTTAAGAAACACACACAACATACACATGACAATCTACGATTTGTGCGTGCGTTAATAGTAATTGTGAAACCCCCAATATTTCAATTTGTCACTTGTCGTTAAATTGAAATGTATTTCGCCCGTGTGACAGGGATGTTACAGACTGATTGAAGATTCTATGGAAACCACGATATTAACTGTAAAAACAACGTGTATTTAGTACATTCTTTTAAGAACAAAGCCAAGTGTATTTTGAATATTTAGCGGAGCCAACAATAGGTGCTGTAACTGCTTTTGATAACGATCCAAAACGAGCAACAAATTCGGTTTAATTAAATTTTTATGTTTCGCAGTAAAGAACTATTGTTAAATATATAATACATTATTATATTCAAAGTAGTTTACCATTTTCTTCTAGTTCCACACCGATTTCATCCCAAACTTTATCTTTTTTTCTTGTATTTTTATAATCCGTGTGTCCTGGATTATACAAAATAGGATATTTTTTTATAATTTCAATTAATCGTTCAGTAAACACAGCCATATCTTTACTAAACAGTAAACACTAACCAAGCGGGAACTATGCGAACAGCGGGAAGAACACTACTGTCCCGCATTCCCCTCAGAAACTTACCACAGGTGTGTGTGCGTGTGCTTCCATATCCCGCCACAACGTCTTGTCCCGCGTTGCGATCGATCCTGTTCGCGCTCCCGCAGTCCCGCAGTGGGTTGCATGAACCTTTATATAGAGAGTTTTTGAGTTTTTGCGAATTTTATTTAACTGTTTTGTAACAAATCTTCAAAGATTCTCGATTTATTTTTAGATGTTCGGCCAAATTTAGTTTTCCTGTTTTCAAGTCTTTTATTAATTTTTGTCTTTTTTCTTTTAGAAAATGTGCGACTTGAGTTGCTTTTAGTTGAGTTTCTATCAGTTCATCCCTTTGTATATTAAAAAAAAACTGTTCGGTTAGTGAGCATCCATAATAGAGGGTAGTGCACCGTATCTATTGCTCATATACACAACAATACTCTCTTTCCTGTGTTAATGCAATAATTGATAGGAAATCGAATCGGAAATACAATTTATACCCCACCACTGAATTCTTCCCTATGTTTTGATTATATACATATGTATATGTATATATATATGTATAATGAAAACGGAACGTCGACGACCCTCTTTGCGAAGCTTTTGTTCGATCACATCATCCCTCCCTACGTTTCCAGCCTATTTCTAGGAGCCCAGCATCGCTAATCTGCAATCGGGGAGTATGTCATGTGCGCGCACTGGTCGCTGTCGCACCAACTGGTGCGATTGCGATAAATGTGTGTACTCTGTGTGTATATTTAAAGAACTTAACATTTACCCAAACGAAAATAATAATATTTAGTATAAATATAGCCGAAAAAAAATTTTTGTGTCATCATCATCAATTATGGTACTATATCGTAATTCGAATTCAACACATGAAATGTTGAACGATGAGGGTGTGACCGACGCTGAAAATGTTTCAAAAATCATTCCAGCCACTGACGGCAATACAAATTCACCATCACCAACATCAACGAAAGGTATAAATAAACAAAAACAAAAGACAAAAATAATAATCGAACTAAATTAGATTAAATTCAATTAAAATCAAATCTATTATAAATGGATATTATTGAAAATATTATAGTTCGTGGGATCTTAGCAAAAATCTTTGTTTTTGCGAATCGTTCGACCTTAAATAAATTTAGACCGTTTGTAGTATAGTAATTTCACGTTTCGCTAACTTCAACAATTTATACTTATACACACACACACACACACATACAAATATTGTAAAAATTAAATAATGCGTGTTTTCCTTCAAAAACATTTATTTTTCTCTTATTATTATTATTATTATTATTATTATTATTATTATTATTATTATTATTATAAACATTATAAATATATCAACAATTGATAACATGTTATCTATTGACAAATATGATAGATGTTTCATTGGGAATTGTTATTAATTTTATAATAGAGATAATGATATTTTAAAACCGTATTTAATACAAGTACACCCTCTTGAAAACAGATGACAATAAACCCATAAAGGGTTCATTTTCAAGGACCTATTTTTTTTTTTTTTTTAAATGTATATGTTCCCAAATAAAAGGGGACTGTTGAACAACTAAACAACTTATACAATTTAAAACATATTATCGTGCTTAATTGTAGGATTTCGGACTTTTACTTATCATTATTTAATTACCTACGCTATTTAATTGTTTTAAATATAATTAAAACAAAAAATATTTATTAGAAGAAAGTTAATTTTAATAGCGAAAGTTAATTGTTGGCCAAAAATAAATTTTTGTTAATAATTATTACTCCTATTTAGTATTAATTTGTAAAATTTCCAATCATTTTAGGTGCAAATATCATTTATAAATATTTACTGTAAATTATTTTCTAACATAAAAAAAAAATAACAAAACATAGAGCATCCCAGTGAAGCTAACCCCCCTCTCTATAATTTATTTATAAACAAATTTGAATAACAATATTCCAAAAATATATAGGTATTATGAATGAAATGATTCATATTTTTTTCTACTATATTGGTTTATCAAATGATACAATTGTGGTAGTAAAACGTATTTATACTACATCATTATTAATCATATTTTATCAATTCAGGGATATCCTGTATAGTGAGGTAAATAATAATAATGATAATAATTAAAAAAACATCAATTTGCTTGTTTCCATCAATGGAATATTTCTCATTAGCTGATACCTCTAAATAACGGATATTGTAAATGCATACCATATTGGTGTTGTTATTAGTATTTATTAGCAAAATTTTCTTAACCATACTACCATAAAAATCATAAAACACCGTCAATATATCGCGTGTCCCATTGTGCTGCACAAGATTCTCTATCTGAGAAATGATTGGTCAATATACAGACCTCAACCTCTTATTTTACAAAAACAGACCGATTATTCGGGTAGTTCTGAAACGCTTAGTATAGTGAACTTAGAAATTTTGTGAATATTGACTTTTACAGTCAAATGATTTTGTGGTAGGACCCAATTAAAGAGTTTGTCAACTGCAACGCCAACAATCGACAATTCTACTTTGCAATCACACCTGGGTCTCTCTTCTCTACAAACTACCTGCTTTTAGTAAACATACTCCTTTGTTAGGCCCTACCGCAAAATAATTTGACTGTAAAAGTCAATATTCCCAAAATTTCTAAGACTAGTTGGACCCTACTGGACATTCAACAAATTATCTGATTTCTCATATTGCCGATAGCGCACAGAACGTTTAAAATTCGATGGGACACCCGATATGGGGTATTTTTTCGTTAGTGTCAATGTCAAATTTTAAAAATTACATAATCTAATTATTATCATTAATAAAAAGATAACAATTATGTTTATCCTTTTAATCTCTGGTTAAAGTTCAAAGATGTTTTTTTCTTTTACTCGATTTTTAATTTTTTATTTTTTCAGAGAAAAATTAAATTAATATGGCCGTAAATATGCATTAAAGGTATGAAAAATCCCTAAAATTTTGTGTTCCCTTCTATATTTTTCAATTAGTAGTTGATGTTGTAGAAACGTGATTAAATTCCCCCCTCATTAAATTAAATATATGTATTGGAAACGATGAAATAAATATTTGTTCTATTGTATGATAAGACGGTTAAAGTTGACTCTATAATAGAAAGAAAAAACGTGTAATCTATCAATTAACTTAAATTAAAGATCAATTTCTCCAACTTCAATTAAATTTAATTTATAATTAAGCCGAATTCACACGCGTCAAGTAACTAAAATAAGTTACTAAATTAATATCGATTATTCAAGGGTTAAATTTAACGGTCATTGAGGAAATCCTTCTTTTTACCAAAAATTAACTCCTTGGCCTTTTTTTGTGATGTTTTTTTTTTCACGGGAAACACTGCATTCAATTGAAAAATAATTCTAAAGGACGATTATTGTTTATTTACATAAATTTGCAAACTAACCAAATGACTAACACAACAAGTCGATGGTGAATCATTCATTTATAAAGACATGTGCAGGTAGAACTTTATATGAACATCGTTAGTATATTTATTAGATATGATTATACAATAATCAGTTAATACAGGTGGGAATAAAGGACGTGGCCACCTTCTGTTCTTTTTGTTTTTTTGTTCCCGCCATAATAACAAATTTCCTTATATTGTTCGAGGCATGGTGGTGTTTTTCTAATGGATGGTTAATTGTTTGATAAGATTTATTTTAACCGCATATATGTATGTATATGGTGGGGAAGGAAGGCGTTCCGTTACATCACAATTGAATTCACTAGTATTTTTGTTATGTTATTCTAAATACTACTAACATTCTAGTACGGTCCTGAGTTATTGTTCACGTTCAGAAGGCGTAACATCGTGAGTCTTCCTGTGTTGTTGTTATATGTATGCATATTCTAACAAAATATATTTAACAAAAAAAAAACGTGAATGTATTGCTATTTATGTGTTCCAAGGCGGTATTCCATGATTTTGCCGACATCGGTAAGGCTGACATTTCCATAATAATAATAATAACAACAATAAAAAGAACATCAATTAACTCCTACAAGTATCTACACAGAACTTCATTAATTAGTTTTACTTATTTAGTAAAAGGTCAGACTCAATTACTAGTAACAATAATTGAAATTTTATTTTTTGTTTTTAATAAATTTTTTCGAAAATTTCATTGAAACAAAAATGAGTACCCGGTCAAATTCAAGGTAATTTCAAGCTTGAATAATTAACGAAAACTATAAACGGACGATCTAGCAATTTTATCGAAAATAGCAACATTGAAAGATACATATGTAGGTATTACAAAAAATTATAATAATAATAATAATAATAATAATAATAATATTAATGGTAAAACCACGACATTGAAGCTCGACCTCATGTAAATACTCCTTTTAAGGTAAAATTGTAGGTGGTTTTTATTGTTTTTTGATATTACACAATACCTATATTGTAGTAATATTTGTAAGGAAATTGTTTTAATATTTTTGATTTTGAAAATATACAGGGTGATCTTTGTTATTATTATTATTGTTATTATTGAACCGGTTTTGGACGTAGCAGATCTCCTTGTTTTTGAATAAAATTTGCAAATTATTATAATCATGTTAATGAACGATAATTTTATGGCTATGAGTCTAGTAACAGACTAGCTTCCTATCGATTATATTAATGTTAATGTTTTGAATAATAATACCTTGATGGTTATTATGCAATTGTTCTACCATTAAAGGAAACGGATATGTAGCACGGCCCTAAAATATCATCAATTCAATTTAAAATCGAAATTATTCGTGTTGTTGATATTTCAGAATCCAATATAAAAAACCCGTCAAATCAGCACAGTATTTCCGTTAGCTCCTGTATACTAGATTGTATCCGTGTGAAGGGAAAAGGGCGCAAAATCAACAAAATGTGATAGTACTGCATCATTGATTAGATCAAATGTGATAGATTGGCAGCTGTCACTATCGTTCAAAAGTTACTTTGAACTCTTTGTTATTCTATTTTTTATTTAGTCCTTTAGTCGTTATTGTTTTTGTGTTTCTTGTTTTGTTTGGAGATTTGTTTGATTATCGTGAGAACAGAAAGTGTTCTACAAAATGTAAATAGAACCATATTTGGAGGGTTACGGGACTATTTCCCACATGAATTAAAGAATTTTTCTCATATATTCTATATAGTTTAAATAAATAATAATAATAATAATAATAATAATAGTTTGTTGTGTTTTTTTCTTCTTGTCCTTAGATTTAAACGGCAGCATTTCGCAGAAATGGCGTCGATTACGAAATTGTTGTGCATCATTAAGAGGTTTTAATACACAATCCAGTCCAGAAACATCGTCCGATACATTATTGAATACATCTAGTCCACGTATTCTAGTCAGTACACCACATACAACATCATCCCTTCGTTTACCAAGTGGTAAAAAATCGAGTGTTCAAGATGTTTTACGTGCAAAATTAAGTCGTATACATGTTGGTTTACGTAAACGTCGGGCATTATCTGTACAAGAATTTTTCCAAAGTCCAACACATGAACAACAACAACAACAACAACCAACATTCTATGTACCGTCCCCAATAACAACAGAAAATGCCAATAGTAATAGTAATGATAATACAACAACACCAACAACAACAGAGATTAGACGAGGTAGATCAAGACAGCGAATAGTGAATTCGATGAATTTTAGTGCTTCCACTGATAATTATGATAATAGTGAGAATCATGGTTACGATTCATTGCCTTATGAACCATTACCTGATTATGATTTAGATGATAATACAACAACAAGACGTTGGTCAGTTGTTGGTAATACTATATCAAATAAAAATAATCATAAAAATTTAATTAAATTAGAAAATGCCAATATTAAAATACCAAAAACGAAATTAAATAATAATAATCGAAAACATTACGAACGGGCTAGATCACATTCACCAAATAAAAATAAAGAACAACAAAAGAAATTTATTAAAAATGAGTCAACTAGTGGAATTTTGGATTCTAAAGTAGTCAGTTCTAGAAGTCATTATGAATTTGTGAACTCTAAACAAAGACCGGAAGTTAGTCAGAATGAATATGAACAAACTAATAGTGAACACAAACAGGTATCAGATCTTCTTATATTCCTGTTTACTTAATTAATATAAATAAACCAAAAAAAAAATCCAGATGAATTGACTCAAAGCGTATCACCGTTGAAAACATCCGAAAAAATTCGCTACTTCGACCGGAAATTGAGAGATCCGGGTTCGAATCCCGGTTGAAGCAGCGAATTTTTTCGCATGTTTTCAACGATGACAGGCTTTGATTATTTTTTTCTACATATTATTATAATTCCAGGACTGGCTTGAGGAACTTGAAGAGATCGAAGAAGAGGAAGAAAGTAAATTCTGTACATTGCCTCGAAGCGGTGGTAGTACATTTACAATACGACAAGTTGCCTTTCAAAAAGGTCCCGGTTATAAAGCATTAGGTTTTAGTATTGTTGGTGGACGTGATTCACCAAAAGGCAGCATGGGAATTTATGTTAAAACGATATTTCCTAATGGACAGGCAGCTGATAGCGGCAATTTAAAAGAAGGTTATTTACAAAACAATTTATTTAAGAGATAATCTAACGTGTGAATTTTTTTGTATTTTGTGTTTTATTATAGGTGATGAAATTTTGGCTGTAAACAGTAAACCCCTCCATGGTGTTTCACATCAGGAAGCTATTGGTATATTTAAACAAATCCGTTCAGGTCAAGTGCTTCTACATATTGGACGAAGAGTTGCCAAAAAAACACGTGAAAGAATTGCTTGATTTTTTTAATAATTTTTTTTTTGAAAATTGTATTCCAAAGACTATTCCTTTAGAGTAGATATTTCAATACTTATTAAGTATATTTTACCGAATTTTTATACTGCTAATAATAATAATAATAATAAAAGTAAATGAATTTAGGATTTTTATTTGAATGAAGTAGTAATAGGAACCTCAAATTAACCACAATTTCCCCCTATTACTGAAAAAGAATTGACTAATAATTGAGTAGAATCTCCGTCATTTATTCATTGACCACAATTTTACCGCGTTTTTCATTGGATTCTACACTCTAGTCATCACCGATTTGGTGGAAATCGACATAACAGGTCCACTAAATCATTTCAGATCAAAATAAGCACAGAACGTAGGTCGTAGCTTAACATATACACTTCATTAAAGTGACAATTATTGACGTTTCGTGTTTACATTCCGTGCCATTCTAACGCAACTCTACATCTTCATCTTTATCTTCTTCTTGGACTTCAAGCGTCCTCACTCTTTAAGGATTTGCTTGCTCCGCCAAGCAACTCTTTAGAGATCAAGATGAAGATGTAGAGTTGCGTTTGAATTGCACACTCACTATACAGGGTGACTGAAATATCGTTTGAAATATTTTAAACGATTTTCCAGTCAGCCGGTAGGTAGATATTGATAAAATGAGATACATCTAAGTTATATCTAAATAGTATAGATTTGTTTTATTTGTTTTCAATACAAAGTCTTTTCAATTTTATATTTTTGAATCTTTTGGAATATGTTTAATTCCTTTGGCTAATGCTTCACGATTCGGTTCAGCACCTAATAATTTCGAAAATAATTCTTTTTCATTATCTAAACTGGTTTGAAAATCACTAACTATTGCTTTATGTACAGCTAATTTAAATGAACGTGTAACTGAATGATGAAACAATAATCGTTGGTCAATCCATTGTATTGCTTCTTCAAGACTATTTGAACTGGATACTTTTGTATCAGCTATACCTAATTTTATACAATCATCAGCTGATAATATTTGAGCAGTTAAGAATAAATTTAAAGCCTTCTTTGGTCCAATTTTCTGAATTAATCTAGAAATATTATAGATTTAAATATATAAAAAATAGTTTTATAAATTGATTAGTCTACCTAGTAGTACCACCCCATGCAGTGATTACGCCCATTTTACCTTGAACACAACCCCATTTAAGATCATCAGCAGCAATAAGAAAGTCACAACCTAAAGAAATTTCCGTACCACCACCTAGTGTTGGTCCATTAACTAGAGCAACACTAAATATTGGTAATTTTTGTAAACGTGTTAGAGCATCTTGCATCCATGCACTCATAAATAATGCCTCTCTAGGACCACAGGTACGTGCAAAATCTAAATCACCACCCGAACAAAAATTAACACCAACACCATGTAATAATACAGCTTTACCATTCGGCCAATTTTCCAATTTTTTTACACATTCACGAAATTCTACCAACATTTTACCTTTAAAAAATAGTTTTTTTTCCAATTTTTCTTTAAATAATAATAACAATAATAATACCACTCATAGCGTTCCGTTTTCTTGGATTATTGATTGTCATTATAGCTAACCCTTTATCGAAATATTTCTCATTTAGTGTTACCTCACCACCACCATGTTGTTGTAAATATGATTGGATTTCGTCAAAATTGAGCTCCGGTTGGGACATTTTTTAGCTAAAATGAAACGAAGTTCCGTAAATACAAGCAAATTTTACCGTAAAACCGAATAAAACTTATACTAACATACTGATCTTTTCAATCGTCTAGGAACATAGGCGAAAATGGGCCCAGGCCGGAGTGAGAACAAGTTTATGCGGATTTTCTATAGGTTCAAAAGAGACATGAAATATGAATGTGAACCAGCCCATTCTTCACATAGTATCCTTGTTGTAGTAATAGCCCCTATCTTGTCTAGCTTATGTAAAATTCCTATGTTTCTAAGTGATTTTTGCCAAAATCGGTAAGGATAAACAAAAATACCGGAAAAGAGTGGACACCAGAATGAAAAATGTATCCCAACTTTCCATAGTGGGAAGATTTATTCAAAAAAAAGCGCTACAAGTACAATATAGGGGAGAAGAGGCTTGTTCATTATCCAGGATTGGTAATGTTACACAAACGTACCCATACCTCATGTGTCTGTTCTACTTCTACAACATCCGCAAAGGTGTTCTCACTCCCTTCTGGGCCCAAGTAAAATTACGTGTACATAAAAGAGAACGCTTTTTGTGGGGCTGTGTAAATCGTGTTGCCAAAGGTGGTCTCCAACAGACCGCAGACCAGAATCTGGCCAATCTAGTAGGAAAGATATTCTATCTCTCCACCTTCCTACTCTAAAGAGATAAAAAGCCTGACTCAGACGAACGAAAATACTAGTATTTCCTACCCAAGAGACGTTCTCTTTTATGTGCCCGTAACTGTACCTACTAGAATGAAATGAATTGTATACAGAAACGCCTCTTATTGGTATTTCAACCCCTTTAAGGTAAAGTCCAAGACATAGTTGATCATATGTCACGTTACATTGTTTACATGTAATCCGTAACTTGCTTAGTCATCACTAAACTCTGTCGTATGTCTTGGGTCTTTAAAAGGGACTAACTGAATACTCCAGTTACAAAAATTGATATTTTTTCACTTTAGAAAGACCAATAAAGGCATTATCAGTAAAAGATACTTACTTACTATGTTCCTGTAAATATAACCTTACTTTATGAACTGACTTAAGTCGATCTATACTGAGACACACTGTATATTTTTTTCAAAAATACTAACCTTTGGTAATAGTTGTTTAAGTGTTGAGTTTTTGATACATATAATTATTTATAAATATAATCCAGGATTATATAATTTAATACAGCTAGTTGTATTTTATAGACGTAGAACTTTGCACTTTGTTCAAACAGTTGATAATTATCATAATTAATTACATTAAGGAAGTAATAATGAAAAAAAAGGACTTTTAGCAGATAGCATTTATTATATATTGAGGGCAACAAAAAAATATGCATAAAAAACAACAATAATCACCAATACAATAATTTAAAGGGAAAAATATCACAAATATTTAAATTTTTTAAGTCTACCATATAAGTCTTTGAGGATAGTCATAGTCTGTCCATTGTATAGTTTTTGTAAAAAATATATAATATGTAATAAAATTAATTATAATAAATGTAATAAATTCATAAATTAATGATAATGTCGTTATATTTTTCATATTTAAACGTAATAATATATATGGTAATAGAAAATAACGTATTTCAAATAATTTTTGCGGTATTAATACAATAATTGTACACGGTATAAAAAATATTAAAAACGTTATATCATGTGGATCGTACAATTTTGCTAATATTGAATATATCGAAAATATATAAATTGGTACAATTATATAACGGAATAATTTATATTTACCATAGAAACGATTCCATATATAAAATGTATAATGTCGATTATCGGCTAATAAATATGGATGTATAATTGTATTAAAATATACAATAATTAGACAGACAATTAGAAATAATAAAAATAATAATTTATTATTTTTTAAATAATTTAGAAAACTTATTGTATATTTTATAAAATGTGGCCAACCGAAAAATAATGTAAACAATGAAAAATAGAATATTTGCGGTAGATTTATAGTAGCTTCATGGGCATTCTTATCACCAACAACAATACTACCATTTTTTATAAGAAATAATAGAAAACCACCAAATAATGACATATAAGATGATATATTCAACCAAAATTGTAGATTTGTTCTTCGCAAAATTACCAAAAATTTTCCCATTATAGTTTTGATGAGATGGAATAATTCCTGAAATGATAAAAGAAAAATTTTGAGAATAACACTGGAAAAACAACAATAAGAACTGTATAAATTACAGGGCACAAGCAAAAACTCGATTATTCGGATCACCAACATATACCTGTCTTAGAAATTTTGTGAATATTGACTTTTACTGTTAAATTACGTTGTGGTAAGACTCAACAGAAGAATTTGTTTGCTACGTCAACAACAATAGACAATTTTAATTTACAATCTCAAACAGATGCTCAGAAAAAGAGAGACCCAGGTGAGATAGTAGACAAACTCTTTTTGGGTTGGGTCCTACTATAAACTAGTTTGACTTTTATAAGTCAATAAGTTGATATTCACAAACATTCTACGGGTACTATACATACAGAATGTCCAAACGAAGGATCACACCATATTCTCGGATTAACAAATTGTTTTAGATATTAATCAGTTGAGCTAGGTACTTTTCGGTGGGACGTTCTGTATATTACAAAAAATGAACACATGTCGTTATCAACAAGTTTAGTTCAGATAATCGAGATTTTGCTGGCAAAAGGAGGTTCCTAAAGTACCATCTCTGGTCGCCCTAGTCGCCTTCAAAGCGATTAGGATTCATTGTCTTTTAGGAACTCCTGATATAATTTATACCAATTTAATAATAATAACCTTTGGGGTAACTGTGACATGCCCACTCAGTCGTTTCTTATGATGTAGACCATTTATTTGTTTTAATAGATAACAACCAAAAACCATTCCAACCCAAATGATATTGGTCTGACGAAAAATTACAGATAACATACCTAAAATTACCAATGTTTATTTCTATACAATTCATTTCATTCTAGTAGGTACACTTGAGTGCATATAAAAGAGAAAACTTTTTGTGGGCCTGTGTAAATCTGGCTGCCGAGGGTGGTCTCCACAAGACAATTTAAGTTTCACAGACCAGAATCTGGCAAATCTAGTAGAAAAGATATTCTATCTCTCCACTTTCTTACTCTAAAGAGAGAAAAAGCCTGACTTACACGAACGACAATACTAGTATTTCTTATCCAAGAGATGTTCTCTTTTATATGCACTCAAGTGTACACAGGCCCAGACAGGAGTGAGCAGCTTTGTGGATTTTGTGTAAGTGTAATAGAGACATGAAATGTGTGTTTGGGTCACATTATTTACCCTGGTACTTCTAACGTTTTTTAGTCTGCCCACTATGGAAAGTGGCCACTTTTATAGGATATCTTTGTCTATCCGTACCGATTTTGATAAAAATCAATTAGAAACATAGGAATTTCACCTAAGCTAGACAAGGATACTATGTGGTTCACACAAAAATTTTCATGTCTCTGTTGAATCTATAGAAAATCCGTATAAGTTGTTCTCATTCCCGTCTGGGCCTATTCTCGCCTATGTTCCTAGACGATTGAAAAGACTAGTACAGAAATACAAAAACCATACCAGAAATTGAAGCAACATAATGATTTCCACGTTCAGAAAATAACAATAATAATAGAATCATTGTTAATGATGGTATATCAGTATAATATAAATGACTGAAGAAATATAAAGGTGGTAAAAGGGCTAAATTAATTGATGACCACATATTCTTCCAGAATTGCTACAATTAAGAAAAACAACAATATATATTATAATAATAACCTCAAATTATAAATTGTCAATATAATTAATTTACCTGTTCATTATTTGAATTGAAAAGTGCATAAAATATAAATATATTGATAATTGAACATATTAATGATGTTAAACGTAACCAATATATTGAACATAATTCAAAATAACCAAATAATAAACTTGATAATAGATATAAGCCGGGTAGTGTTGTAATTTTTGGATGCCACTAAAATAATAACATAATTAATCAATTAAAAACATGTAATATAATGTAATTGTATGTAAATTTAATAATATACATTATTAAAGTCGAATTTACAATAAGCTTCACCAACAGTTAGATGGAATTCTTCATCAACAATAATATTTGAGGTTAAGTTGATGTTATCAAATAGAATTTTTGAGATAATTGAAAATACTGTTACAACACCACAAAAGATTATCGTTGAACCTTTAATAACACCCATTTTTTCACTAAAAAAATCTTTTTTAATTAACTATTTAATTGAAGACAAACAATAGCGCATTGAAAACTAATCACGTCATTGGAATTTTATTACACTGTTTATTTGGATGTATCGATTATTAGATTTACATGAATATTTTATTAATTGCTTTTAATTAAATATTTTCCGGTTAAAATTATATTACGTTTGGGAATAAAATGAGGATTGCAACGATAATATTAATGAGTTTTGGTAGCTGTCGAGAAGTATTATTTTAAAAATACCGCCTATTATTGAATGCCGACGTGGAGTGACATCTGAAGAAAATAGGTAGTACTAATGTATTGCTGGTTGCCTGTCTATGAATAGTTGCCTGTTTACCAATAGCTGCCTTACTAGGAGGTTACACGCGTCAGTAACACTGTTGCCAGTTCTGTCGACAGCTGTCAAATCAGAAAGACTTGTGTTCGGTCAACTGTCTTGTCAGTTCGGTTTGCAAATTACCATATTATTCTTTATGAAAAGATCTTCTGTATGAAAATAGCTGAAATTTTCTTTTGACAGCGAATAAATTACTGAAAAAATCTTGCGATGACAGTTAGAGTTTACACGCGACAGTGTCGGCCAGGGCGATAGTAACACTGACGCGTGTAATCTTCCAATTTAGGTGCGATTGTACGAGATGTTCCTCTTTGATTTCTCTCTGTGAACAGGTGAAAGGGATTGAAGCCCCTTTTTTCAGATCCAGACGAAAATAATTTAGGCGAGAAAGATTTCTCCAGTCATAGTTCTAAAATATAAAGTGTTAGCAATTGAATTTGTCTGTTTTAAAGGGGTGAAAGTACTCTAGTCCTGTCCTGACAATAGAGAGTTATAATTTACAATCCTGAATTAGAGAGAAACTCTTCAATTCTCTAAAAGCAAGTAGTTTTTACTTTTGCGAGCGTAATGAATAATGCCAAACCCTTTCACAAAGATATAAATTTTCACCCGGCGCATCCACCATTTTTGCACGATTATTTCAGAAGGAATATAGGGGCAACTATATATACTACTAGGCTGCGATTTTGACTAGTAAATTCGCCCCTAGAGGCTCTATAAAATACTGTAAAAGTCAGTTAGGTATAGAAACTTTCGGAGTTTAGTGAAACTCATAAAATAATAAAATTACTAAAGTAAATACAATGTTTATGAGCTGTCAGTCAAAAACAGGGAGTCGTCTCCTATTTTGTGGATTTTCTATTGTCAACGTAAGCTAAATAGGCGGCAGAGTCGTACTTAAGTTTTACAAAGACTTAAGAAAATTCAAAAAACCCTTCTTCTTTAAGGAAAATTAAAGCCCTCTTAGTTAAAATTAACGGAGAAATTTTAATAGACCTAGAACTGACGGTCGAACAGACGGATGCAACTCAGTAGGTCCCGTTATCACCTCTTAACTCTTAAAAAATGATATCGATAATATTTCTGCTGTTTAGAAAAGTAATTTCAAAAATATCGCTTAATAGATAATAGAATGTCGACTGATGGTGACATCTGACAAGAATAGACGATATTGTTATATTACTGGTTGTCTATCAACCAGCAGGCATCTTAGGGTGCGATTAGACGAGATGTCTTTGTTATCGTCTCCTTCTTTAAATAGATAACAAAAGAGATAAAGATGCCTTTTTTTAGATGCAGACGAAAATAAATAAGGAAACAAGACAAGATGAATTCACATTAACTTGTCCACCCCTTTCTTTTGTTTGGGGTCTCACCCTAACGTAATTTGACAGTAAAAGTCAATATCCACAAAATTTCCAAGACAGGTATAGACAGAGCCGGACTGGTTTACGCTTAGCTCCAGCAGTTGATGATAAAAAAAATACTTTAAAAGATTATCGGTGGCCCCTCAAACACTATTTGGCCTCCAAAAACTCATTGGCCTCGGACAAAATCTCTCCATATCCTCCCTTGTTCAGTCCGGCACTGTTTACTTAGCTGTTACATACTTTACGACACAACAGTACAAAACACGTATACAGACAAGTTTTTGTGATTTGATAACAACCATACATACCTACCAAATAAAGTTGCATAATGTCCTTTGTCTAATCTGTTGTTACGAGTTTTCTAATCAGTTGATTTAAAGACATTGTCGAGTCAACACCAATAATTTAAATAATGTAGTCAGTGTCTTGCCGATAGTGTGTGTTGTGAGTGAATGAGTGCAAATGCGGGGGTGAAACTGCTACTAAACCGTAAAAGTTATCAATGTGAAGTGTTTAAAGATAAAGTGTTTTAATGGTTGTGTTTTCTAAATGGACCTACCATCCACCATCGATGATCAGTGTTGAACAACAGTGTTGCGCAATCTTACGGAGAGCATGAAGCCCTAAATAGTAAGTCTTTTTTCGCTCTACTCTTCTTATATTTTCCAACGGAATTCAAACACCACCAGTTGAAAGTTTATAAAATTATAGAAAATGGACAAATTTTTGGTTATTGATAAAGTTGCATAATGTCCTTTGTTCTTACAGTTGATCAAAAAAAAAAAACCTTAAAAGATTATCGATGGCTCACCAAACGCTATTTGGCCCCCAAAAGCTCATTGGCTCCGGGGGAAATCTCCCCATATTCCCCCTGTCTAGTCCGGCACTGATTGTATTTATATCTGCTTTGTTAGTTTCTTTAGAAAATTGAAAATTCACAAAATCACTATCCGACCATTTAAATTTAAAATGTCTGCTACATATGTAAATGTGGAAACCATTTAGAAGAATATGGAATTTAGAAGATGGAGAAGTGAATCACTGGAAGAAGCTTTGAAAGAAGGAATGCAATCACGTGATTCTAAAGGGCGTTCTTGTTAGTTACTTATTCCAAAACACTTGCAAAATTCAAGTAGTGACTTATAAGTCGTCCAAAATCAGGGCTTTTAAAGACCCTTAGGTCGATAATAGAGGCATCAGTTCCTATAATAACGAAAATGATAATGAAAGAATACAAAATTCAATTCAGTGACTGATTGTGAGATACAATTTCGTGGTGTTATTATTTGTGCCATTCGTACATTTGAACAAAACGTTTGATCTGTAATACACGGATTTGTAACAGCTGTTTGTTAAAGGGTCATATACCACAGTGTTGCATTGCATATTCTTATGTAAATACGCCCTTATTTTACATATTAAATCAAATTACGACCGATAATTCTCGATTATGAAAAATTGAAATTTTAATAAATAAAGCAATGCAAATAGTTTAAATTTATTATTTCGGTGATCTATTCAATATAGATTTTCCGACTATGTATTGGTATAAGAAAAGTCTGGTGATGATGTTTAAATTAACAAACACAATCAAACTAACAATTCGAATGATTTGGCTTTATATTCAATAAAATGAAAATTAGAACCACTCAAAATTCAAGTATACGTACTATAATAATAGACAATTCAATATTTATTGTTGAAAATAAACCTGCTTCAGTATATATCTTTCAACGTATTATAATAATAGATTTATACTAAGCATGATGTTGATAAGAACAACGGGATTTCAAATTACAATTTCAGATTACTAATCATTAATTATAGTTACGGATTTAACTTGAATGGATTACTAAAGATCCAACTATTGTCAACTAATTCAAAAATATTCGCCAA
>JAZBHA010000809.1:21860-41406 GCA_037464855.1 Iselma pallidipennis
TTGATGTTTGTCTCTTTTATGTAGGTGTTTGTGTGTGATTATATTTTCCCTGTTCTTACAATCAGCATTATAATTGAGTTAAAGTAAACAAAAATACAACTATATACAAGGAACTTATTTTTGTCAAATTTGATAAATTGTATTTTATATCTACGTGTATTGTAAGGACCTTTTAGACGAAATCGTTTGGGCGGTGAATTTCACTGTTTGTTCCACTATCATTGAAGTCAGAACATCAAAACATCTTGGATAGAACGCCAACCGTCCATTCACACATGCAGCTTTTTCTCAACGTATGAGGAGCTCGTTAAAGTTGAAAAATTCAGGATTTTATTACTACGAGAAGAACCCTGTGCAATTGCACAGTTTTTTCCCGAGTGGTAATAATTTAATCCTCCCCCGTTCAAGCAACCAAACATACATGTACGTATGCAATCGAGTATGTTTCAAGAAGCATTCAGAATTGTTTATTAATAACAACCTAAACAATAATAATTAAAAAAATATATATTAATGACACATCTGTGGATAAAAAGCTACAATTAAAAAAAAATTACGTTAATCGGTTGAATAGGGACCGCTGGCGGACTCTCGAAAAAACAATGGCTCGTGTTTTAAATATATAGATTATTATAAAAACCCATGAGTTTTTGCTAAAATTTGCTTTTTTTATTGAATATTTCTGTTTGCTTTACCTATTCTCACGTTCATAAAATTTACCACAATTCCTTGAATTTGGGCAATTTCTACAATACTTATACTTATTTTCCAATAATAAATCGAAAAAAAGAACAAAATCTGATCAAATGTCGTTTTATTCTTAGTTATTCTCTTGGCTATGTAGCTGTTTTCTTTTTAGGCTAAACTGTATTTTGAACGAAAGATTACGGTATTGATCGTGAAACTACTATATCTTTCTAGAATCTGTTAAAATATTGAAGAAAATTGCCGAAATATTCGACTTGTTGGTTAAAATGTTTACCTTATCGCATATGTACACTTAAATATAGGTATGTTGGTGGGATAAGTGGTGTAAAATATATGTTAACATTAGATACTTTATAGTTTTGCAAGGAAATTTTCGGATTTTCCCCCGCTCTTATTTTTTTCGTAATAATCCTGTAGGAGATATTTGTGAGTTCTTGTCCATATATAAAGTTTTTGATTCATTTTCAGTCTCTGATGGGTGAATCCCTTGAGATCATCAACTATTTTCAAGCATTCCAAGAAATCGCATTTCTTTTATCGTCTTATTTTATAATACATATTACGATAACCGATCGATATAGAAAATTATTAATCTTTGAATCTGAAAAATGTAGGAGCAAGTTATTAAGGCAACTCTGTCATCAAGTGTCAAAATAATTTTTATTATTAGCATAGCACGTAATATTTTTGTCGTTTATTTTTTTTTCCACGTCAAAGAACTAGGGGGGAGTGATCTATTAAAGGCCATCAAGCTTGTATTTAATCGACACGAAAACACGCTATACTGCTTTTATGTTAACGTGAAGGGCAATTAAATCAGAATGTATTGAGATTTTGATAATAAAAAATAGTTTTTGAGTGGAAAACATTAATATTATAATGTAAGTCAAAACAATTACAACAAAAACATAATCATATATAAGGGGGACTTTCTGGCAAATTAAGGTCATTCCTGACGGAACACCAGTTTTATTATTTATATTATTATATTATTCTCCCATTTGTTGAGTGACTATATATTTATGTTCCAGTGGACTGCACATTATATTTTTATCCGTTTAATGGTTTATGAAGTTATACCAATTTTTTTGGTTTTTTAATAAAAATGTAGGTTTCTGTAACGAAAAAAATTATAATTTTTTTTACAATTTTAATAATTCCGTAACACAATCCAATTTCTCTACTCATCGTAGCAAAAATAAAATTAAAAAAAATCTTTTGATATTCTACCCTTTGTTTCATCCAAAATTGTTTGAGATTTTTTCGACAAAAAAAAAATAAATAAAAAACGAAACACGTTTAATTAAAGAATTTTCATAATTGACCTTTGTGGTAAGAATTTTTTATCAAAAAACTGTTTTAAATTGTTTTAATAGAAATATGTTTGATTAGTTTTTAACGAAATGGAGTCCAATTTCCGTCTAGCGAATCCTCTACGAATCCTTAGAAAAGCTCGCTTTATAATAAAATTATAAAATAAATTAATAGAATCCGCTGAATACAAAGATTGGACGAGTTTAATTTTTTTTCTTTCAGACATATGTTAAAGGTCTAAAACAAATATTTTAGTTTACATATCCCGGCGCATCCGCCAAAATTGCTTTGGGGGTTGTGTAAATACGGACACATATATACCTCATGCTATCTTAGCACATGTCTCCTCTTCTGGCCTGTTTTTTGCCTTTATAAATAACTTCCTCTCGTATTAATCATTTATTATCCATATTTTTTGTTAATAACTGCTATAATATTCTTTACAATTACCAGATTCTTCTGGTATGATAAGAGCATGAAACGGACGGACGGCTATAGAATTTGTAATGAAAATTGTTGAACTCAGTGACAAGATTTTTTTTTACCATTTAGTACAAATTTAGGTTTTTTTTGCACTGTGAGTTTGGATAGTGTGAGATAAGACAGGGTGTTGTAATCCAGGATGCCCTAAATGGTAACTTTATTTTTTCTACTTATCGTCGAGTCAGCATCACAAATTAAGTAATACGTATGATAGAAAGAATGATCTTGAAATATGTGTTTTTGAAATTTTTCAAATCAATTTATCATATAGTTTAATTAAATAAAATAACTATCAGGGTATACGTTAATAAATCGTATCTATTTGTGGAAAAAAGTTAAAATGTGATTATAAAAGTGGTTCTTTTATATTTTGTGATGTAAGTATATATAGAATATTGGGTCTTAAAATTGGCTTAACTCGAATCTTCCTGAGTAGCGCTTATCACAACCAGTACTTAGATTGTTCTGTAACTTCTTTCTAGTCCTAAAAGGATAACATATTTTTCCTGGCGCATTATTGTTGTTTTAAAAGTGCTTTTCCTTGGAAATTTTGACAGTTATTGTAATAAACTGTAGACCCGCTGTGGTCCTAATGTGGCAATGCAACAGGTTCGGTGTGTTTGTTGAGCTTAAATGGCGTCATCATGTCTGTCGTGTAACTTGAACAAAGTCTTAAAAGAAATGTTAGAAATTTTTTGAAAGTACATTTTCGGTTATAGATGAGACTTTGAGTGATAAAAGAAGAAACAGGAACGCCTGCGCTGTTATAATGTTCTTGTAAGCAGGTGGCGCGCTCTAAAATCCCTGCATCCTGGAACCACCCCCACAATAACGGTCGCTCCAGTTCTCTGCCGACTTTCGAACAAGTTGAACGTGCCATATTGAATAACTTAGCGCGCCACTTACGTGATTTTGAAAATTCTTTGTAAAATTTCTTACATATTATTGATGGACCATTTAATGGATATTTATTATTATTTAAGATTTTTCATAGACAATATGGATACTTTTTCTCAGTGTTAGATGTGTTAATATTAAAATCATGATTAACTTTAAAATGAATGTAATTCTATTGATGTTTCTATTTGACTTGGTAATAACAGAAAATAACTTAGGACAATTCGAAATAAACAGCAATATAAGACATGGGAGATCAAGGGCGCGATTATTGAGAGGTAGACGGCACGGCGATGATACGCGAGACGATTCAACTACTGATAATATTTTAAATGTTCCATCGGCAAATGACCAAGCATTAGTAACAGAAGGTACTGCTGATCCTGTTGGTGGTATCAGTAGAAAGGGGCATGGGAATGTTGAAGATTTGTCGAGTAAGACGGACGGTTTTGGTAAAAGCAAACAGAGCGTTAACATTACTAAGTCGACCGGTCGTAGGAAGGTAACAATAGGTTCAAATTTTGGTTTGCATGCAAACAAAAGCTGGCAACATGTAGATAGAAGTATGCTTTTCATGGGAGAGAAAGCACTCAATCAGATGAATAATAAAAAGAAAAATAAGAACAAAGATCAAAAGAATAATAATGAGTCGAGTCGACGAGATGCGTTAGACGAATCAGTTGTTGATGGTGATGGTGAGGAGAATGGTGCAAATGATAATAATAACGACGATGATAATGATGATGATGATGATGGGACAGGGTTAGAAAGAACACCAGAAATAGCTAGAAGTGGTCATGTGGATATTGTAACTCGTTTCTTACGCATCGTAGAATCTCAACATCTTCTGGGTGAAAATTGTACGGCAGGTACCGACTTGAATCTTGGTGAAGGTGTTGTGGACCGTTATGCCCAAGAAAGGTTTCGTGTTGAGGCGGATGTTGCTGTCAATCGTGCTAATATGTTAACTCGTCTTTGGAAATATGCTGATCCTGAGGTCGTCTCATCCGAATATCTTCTTCATGCATCAGTTTTCTCAATGGTTGAATTCGACAACGATATCTTTGCAGCGGGAAATTGTTACGACCAATACCAGTACAAAGACTACTGGTTGTTTTGTCCTTATGCTTATCGTCTACCCGAGGGTACAGTTCTTGTGAAGGACCTAGCTGTCGAATATAAATATCTAAGTAACACATCTGAATGGTTTTATATAGCTCGAAAGAATGCAGAGAATGTTATTAGAAACTACAATCAATTTAGTCGAGGTAAGCATTTTTTATTTATTCGTACTAAAACCAATATTAGTTTGGAAAGTTTATCGTCTAGTAAACAAACTATACGTAATTCGAATAATTGCAATAAAGTTTCGAACGACGAACTGAATCATAACGAATTCATTTTGATTAGACTAGCGCTACCGCGAAATTCGATTCGGTGTCATTCAGTTGTCCGGAGATCAATATAAGGACCGGCTTACTGTAAGTTACGGCAATGTCCTATACGGCCCTTTATTGTAATTGACAGCAATATCATTATATTTTGGTTGGTTTCCTTCGTTCTTGAAAAATGCTTAGATAAAGTTTTGCAGTTAGAGCATAAAAATTGTGCCTATGACATACTGACTGTCATTCCATTTTCTCTGGATCATCTCCGGTATAAATATGTGGTGCAAAAAAAATTTTTTTTGAAAAGAAAAACAAAAAAGAAACGACTCTGTATTTGTAATAGATCACCATTTGTATTCATTCAACTAGAAAACCACATCGTTGCCAACCTTTAATAATGTCAATATTATTACGGCCGTAAACAAGAAAAAGGTGGGTCCTGAAATAATGAAGATATAGTTTATTGTAAAATATAAATAGAAAATTATTGTTAGATAATGTTAGAATAAAATTAAAATCAAAACGTTTTTACATAGAAATCGCTTCGAATTTCAAATGATTCGCCCGGCGCATCCACCATTTACACCTTTCAAATCGTTATTACCATTATTTTCATTGTTATCATCCATTTAGGAAATCGTTAAAATTTATTTAATTTGCGTCCCACTAATGTACGTAGAAATAGATAGGTAATTTGAGATTACAAAAATAATTTGATTTAAAACTGAATACCATCTATAATATTAACTTATAATTAATTATACTCTATTAACGTAGCAAAGGTGATTCTATTAATTTATTTATATTGCAATTTAGTTAATTTTATAATGGAATAATACGAAAGATAATAGCAGGATGTTTCTTATTATTACAGAAATAAATTGCAATATGGAAACAATTGGTGTACTAGTTAACGTACTAACTGTTAATATTAAACAAAACTGTTACATAATTGTCAAAGGAATCTAGAATATGGTTTCAGGAAGGGATTCTGTTATTTGTGGTAAATTTAGAGAATAATTGTTGATTATGTTTTAATTAAAAAATTTATTTTCAATTTACAAAATTATTCATCTGTAAGGATTCTGCTGAAATTGCTTGAAACTTGTATGGTTTTGGTAGCCGCTATTGGAATTAAAAATTAATTACCCATTTTCTGGAATAAATCTAATGTTTTCAAAGTCAAATAATACAATTTTTTTTGTAAAAAAATTGAAAAACACTTTTTGCACCCAGTTGTCTTTGTTTTCATTTGCAGAAATATGTGAATCCTTCATTTGTAGATGAGAGGAGTTTATCGATGCGGATATTCTCCAATAATCTTCCTTTACCGTTAGTAACTGTCACATGAAAATATAATGCTTACATCAACCTCCTTATTCAAATGTATTTTCCATGTAAGTTCAACTGAAACTCTTGAATAAACTTCACATCATTCGGAAATATTCCTAAACTAAAACTGGATAGAATTAATCGGAGAAGTAGCATATCACCCGAAAATCTTGTACATATACATAATAATTCTCAGGACGGCTTTACCATCCAAGTATTATTAACTAAGGCTGACATAAGTGCACACTAATCACGGTAATCTTCTGCGCATATTACATATAGCTAGAGACTAGGAGTGCTTAAACAGATAAGTTGTCGGAGACACCACCAGACATGATGACACTATAGAAAATGAATTGTCGCAAGAAAATTTTATTTTTCTTTTTTTACAAAAAAAAAATTCGGCTTATTTGACGGTTTTTCTTTTCAGTATATGTTTTAAATTGCATACTTGACCTGGAAATCAACAATTTAGAAGTATTTTCGTTACGGTATCTCGTTTCTTGATGTAAGCTTTGAATTAATTGATCACTGGCTTGGATCCTCTAGGGATTTTAGACTATTTTCTAACTGAACTGAACAAACGTTTACCTACTTGCTAACGTTAACTTTTTCGTTGACATATTTGATTTTGTGTTCAATCAATTAATATGCGGTTAGCATGCTAACATATAATAACACACACGATTTAATTCAAAACATTGATTATTCTCAGGTGTCATTAAAAATTAAAAATTTTACAAGACCTACAGCTTTCATTAAAAGTTAATTTAAGGTAGTAGATAATGAAACTGAAGTATTTTAAAGTTAATTTACATAATTAAATCATATTTCTTCAAGTAAAACTTAAAAACAATTTGAATTTTTATATTTTTTATACAAAACTAAATCGATACAACCACAGTGAAACTAACCATATTTTATATTTATTTTTCGAAATTTAAATTAATAACTATACACAAAAAATTATTTAATTCATCATATTAACATAAATACAACTATCGATTTTATTTAAATTAATCTGACAATAAATTGTCCAAAATAAAAAATCAGAACCGGAATAAAAACATTTTTTGTGCACAAATGCAAATAGGATGCAAAATAAACACTTTGTTAATCTATAAACACATTAGGCAATTTCCTTTTGTTTGAATTTATGCAACGACAGAAGGGAAAGTAATTAGATTATATTGTGGAGATATTTTCCGTTTTAAATGCGAAATTCATTATTTATTAGAACTTATAGTCTTGAGTCGTCTAGTAAATAAGTAAATATTACCTTAAGGTGCAAATGGACACAGTTATTTTGCTATAAACACTCCTTTTTAAAGGATGATCAGAAATACTCACAGAACTTTTCAACGATGGTCTTGAAACGAACAATCTGTAAGAGGAAGCAGTAAATGCAACCAAAACGAACAAAATACCATTGATGACTGGCATCAATGACATTTTACGTACGATTTTAATTACACAGACCTACGTAAGGTAATCTATCGTTTGGTCATTGTAAACGAAATCAAACATTGCCATTTGCCCGTGGGTTACCTTTTTATTTTTCGAGAAGGACGAGACGAAGTTAGGAGAGAAAAATCTCTACCTGTGTATGTATATATAAAAAATGAGCTTCAAATGGCTGGAGAAGATTAGTGTAGAGACTTCGTGAAATGACACCTACGTTTCAGCCGTCGAATTGCTGAAAGTTTGTCTCATGCCTGAAATTTAACATACTGCTGTTAATATTTTTTTGATAATTTATCTGAGCTAATGAATAAATATGATTTGAAGAATAAACCATCTAAGGGGCTGTTCAGACACGGCATGTTAATGATCATTAAGCAAACGAAGAATCACGAGTCGACAGTCTCAACTTATCGCTGTGACATAAGACAGACAAGGATATCAAATACGCTGTGTGGGCGCTAATGATCATTAACATGCGTGTCTGAACAGCCCCTTATATTCGTAATTATGATCTATGTTTTCATTGTTTCAAATGTAACAATAATTAGATTATTATGTCTGTTTGCCACGTGTATGGGGCAAATTGACGTTTTTCATAAGAAAATTCGACATATCCTTAAAAAAAATGATTTAATCAAAAAAACTATATTGCTCCAGGGTTACCCTATTATTTCTAATCCGATTAAACTCTATATCTTTGGATTTATATTTGATTTAGTGAAAGGAAAACGATGATACCTGTCCTTCAGTTGTGTTTCTTCAACTTTTAAGTTTTCACATTTTATTATTCGATACTATATGAGAATGAAATCTGACATAGTGTCTGAATATTATATAAGGTAACTTTAGTAATTTGATTTTTATTATTCTATTTCGTCATGTGTACGTGATAGTACGGAAAACTTGTTCATCAAATAAAGTTTTACCTCCTGTAGGTTGTAGGTAGGTAGTAGGTATATCGGTCTTTTCTGTTTGTTAAATGTCGAATAAAAGTAAATAAACTTTTTTCTTTTTAGTATTTTGACAAGAATTTTATTCTAGATTTTCATTCTAAATCTGAAAAAATTCCATCCTTTGTATTAAGAATTATAAACGTGAAAAGATTCCATACGTGTTTTAATCAACATTAAGAATTTATTCAAACTTTGATAATTTTAAAGTGATTTGGATTCTTTACAATACCGTTGGGATGGTGATAATTTATACCAGCCATACTTATATTTTCTCAAATCTGGTGATATTTCTACGATTATGTATTTGATAACAAAAAGATGGCAAAGATAAATATTAGCTTGAAGAACTCGTTAATAAACAACGGCAATTACATTAATAGCTTCATATAAAAGTTACCTAAATTAAATGAGCGTATATATATATATATATATATATATATATATATACATATAATATATACATATTAGTTTTATTAAAGATAGGATATTAGTTCAATGTCAACAGGGACCTCTTACTAATAGCTGGTGGAATTTGTTGGCCACCATACACAATTAACATGGATGAGGGCGACGACAACATGCCGCGAAAGCTCAACCACCCGCATATTTATCCTGTTTAAATGTCCTGAACATAAAAATTCCAATGTTATCCCACATCTATGTACGATTTATATTATTGGTTGAACATTATCGAGCTAATTTACTGATTTTCATCTATTGTTGGGTTGAGGTAATTAACATGGCACAATCAATAACAACTAATAACCATGATAGGATAAACCAAAATATAAGTAAATTATTATTAGATCCAATTAACATTTATTTTTAGTTCAGTCAATTGTGATAAAGAATACGTGTACCTAAATATAAAAAAATGTCATGAAATATTTGTATTGAAAAAAAAAGTAAAACTGGTGAACGGTCACACCCTGTGTGATCGGCTAAAGTCCTCGGGGATTGCATTTGAATTTTTCACCGTCATTCGGAATTGGTGTGTAATTTTTTTCGAATAGCCTGTTAGCAAAGCGTCAACGTTTGGTTGAATTGATTTTACAGTCAAAGTTGGAGATATAAAATCACTGTACATGTACATCATGTTATACAGTTCCTCGTTTTTTTTTTTTGTTGCCAGAATGAAAAAAAGCGATTTTCATTTAAGCCCGAATGGAATTGGTCGAAAATAAATTTTCGTTAGTATTCTTTATCGTTATCAATTTCTCCAGCGTTATAAATAATCATTTTCCTTCGGGAATTGTTGAAAGGTCGGCCTTTTTTATTGGGTGCTATCTCTCTGTCTAGTATGGCTGATGTCATTTCGATTTATAATTAATTGATTGACGGGATTTATTTATATGTATAATACATATCAACTTGTTGTTTGATGTTGTTGAGGGTGGCTTGTTTTAATGACAAAAAAACAGATGATTATTTATGGCCATCCATTGAATTTCGATCGTTCAATAATTATAAATAGAAACAACGTAGTTATTCAACAGATAGTTCTACACCTGACTAGATTTCATAGATATTGACAAAATAAACGATTGGATATATAAAAATGAAATAGTCACTATTGAGACAATGCAGGAATAGATTGGCCGTCTGTTCAACGAACGTCAGACAAGATTAGTTCATTCTAACAATTTCAAGCTGAACCATTAGAAAAGGATATAGGTTCATTTGTCAAGAGTTCCATTTGATGAGAAAACAAAAGACTATAAAACAATTGTTTGTTTCTAATATAAATTAGCAAAATACCATAAAAACTAAATCAACTGAAAGTGAAGTTTTTCATTAATTTTTCTATATTGTTCCTAAATTTCTCGAATCTGGATTATAACTGTATCAAATCTTTATACATCTCTTTTTAATTTTCCAAGCCCATATCTCTCATTTCTTCGTCGAGATATATCCGGATGGTTCCTTTTTTTATTATATTTTTTCTCAATATCTTCATTATATTAGACTTTTTCTAATCATTATCTGAATCGGAAATTAGATATTTTTTTTGAAAATTTTTCCATATCAGTATAACATTTAATAATAAAGAACGATTTAAAATATAATATATGATATACGTATTTCGTTTTTTTTTTCATACATGACAGATACCGTTTACTTTTTGACGCTGATATTTAATTTTAAAAAAATGGCAAAACAAGAAAAATCTTCACAAATAAAACTTTAAAAACACCTGATTTTTCTACTGGTCATGTTGATTAATTGGAAGGATTGATAATTGAAACGTTTTCTTTTTTGTTTTTCTAATTAAGATAAACAAGTATTTAGTATAAAGAAATTGATGATGAACACAATTCACAGGTCAATTCAGCTTGTTTGTTATGTAACTTTTTAATTTGCCCGATGAAATCGTCCTTTTATAATTCAAAAAGTTTTTTAATGAATTGACGAGAGTAATTGAAATTTTTGTTGCTTGCCTTTGTGAATATTTCCGTAAGAGTTGTTATATTATACGAAAGACTTATTGATACATTTTAATTAAATTTGTAAATACAACTTTCGAAAAAAAATTAAAGAATTACTTTGCCGAAAACATTGTTGTTTTTGTATTGTTATTACTATATGTTGTTAATAAAAGTTGTGTGTTTTTTTTTGTAAGGCTGGCACGTAAGTTCACAAAAAAGACAAAAAAAAATATCGCCGAAATTATTCTTTGTCGTTGTTCCTTTCTACAACGTATTCTATTATAGTGCATTAGTAGTCGGGTCGGCACTGTCAAACTACTATTCCTCTTCCATTTCACATTAGATAATCCCATAAAACTACTTTGGTGGCTGTTCTAATTGGTTTTATTGTCACATTCGCCAGATTGTTGCAACGTTATTTATATTTGTCTATATATTTTTCGGTGTTTTCATTACATTGGATTATCTACACGGCTTAATTTAAAGACACACCGAGTTTCGGATCGATACTATCTAATTTAGAAAGTTTTTTGAAATTTACGTGATAATGTTTCTATTAGAATGGCAAAAAAAAAAACGATAAATCGGACGACAATTTTAATTACTACCATTTGGTGCTAATAAAATTAATACCACCAACCGATTGAGCTATTGTTTGATGAAATAAAATGCGCAACAATGATTTATAACAACTTATTTTTGATAAAAATAAAACGAGAAGTTGGAAGGTGGAGAATGGAAAAAAAATGTGTAATTTCACCAATATTTCATACGCTCGGTTGGATGAGATAGAATGGAAAATCTTGTTATTGTAGTGGAGTTTTGTTGAAAATTAATGGAATGGGTCCTATAAATTGATGATAAACGACGGTGTAGAAATAGAGAATCTATCTAGTGAGACATTCAAAGATACTCAAATCACTCGAATTGTGTTCTGTAGACCGTAGATTTCCAACTATTTCTAGTTAATAAATATAATCAGGCAAATTCTAATAAATAATAACCCTTTCACAATTACAGAATGGTTTCCTTAGTGGCTTCAATAACTCGAAAATCCATGTTTCTCTATAATTGCATTGATACGAATGAATTGTTAAAATACATGTTTTAATATACCTATCTAACAATAAGATGGTTTATTTAACTGTCAATTTCAACGGAGCTTTCCTTCATTTACACAGCTCATACCAAGAAAAATATAGAGATTCTTTTTATATTTTTCCTTTTCTATTTTATTATTGAATGGTCCATTTAAAAGTGCGGTATAATTTAAAACGTGTTCAAATGCGGGATCAGATATTCCCATTAAACGAGCGGAATTTCATTCTCAATGTTCTGGAAATGCACCTTTGTTTTCTAGATGACCCCATATCATACTAGACATAAGCCATATAATGCTTATACCTATAGCCTATAAAAACCGTCTTTTTTTCAGTTAATATAACAGATTCAATTATTCCAATAATGAAATATCAAAATGTCGTTGATAACATTTAATTAATAAATATATTTCTCTTAACATAGAATTTTTCCATTTAAAGCGAAAATTGTTAAGAATTTAATTAATCTTGTACATATTTTTGGAATTTTGGATAAAGAATACCAGCAGAACACCTCTTACTTGTGAAGATATTTTCGTGAAAGTACGTTAAATGTCAACCCATATCACAGCCACCGTCTTTCAACTTTGTCAACATGCTATCATCTATACACCTTGGAAGATGTGTCATGTCCCTCAAAAAAAAATGTGTCTATTCAACATTTTTCTCAATGTTCATTGGAATCAAATTACTTAATGTTAGTTTATTGAATTTCCTCAACTCAAAAAGGAGAACTCTTCAATATATACAACAAAAACAACAACAACAACAACAACAACATCAACGGCAGGAAAATAAAAAGAAAAGTGAATTGATGCATACTTTTGATCTATCAATTGTGGCTGAATGCAATTGAAAAGGTAATAGGCTTTAAGGATTCAACTGGATTCGCATTTGTTTGCAACATCTTAAGTTTTTGGAAAAATATTCAATATTACGTCTTGATATGTTCATCTATTCGCGTTACCACCAATATCAACTATTCAACAAGTCTAAGGGTGCAGATAGACGGAGAGTTCTTGTACTGAAAACAAGAGAAAAGATTCCTCTCTATTTTTAGAGCGAGAAGTTGTATTTACCTCTTTATCTGTCGCGAGAGAATAGAAAAAGTCTCTCCGTCTATCTGTACTCTAACTAAAGTAATCTACTGTGAAATTATTGATTTTTCTGTAGAGTTACGGATTTTTTCCCTGATTTTGTGAGTTTGCCTAATTCATAGTAATAATCACTGGAGATTCAATAACATTCAGGTGTATAGGACTTTTATTTTGCATATTCACACCGGATAATGTTTTTCTCTAATTATATGAATTATTTGTGTAGTGTTATCTATTATAAATTAAAAAATTACATCTCTGAAGAAGCTCCCCCACGTTAGGTATTGTGTCATGATGTAAGGACGATAGAATTATTCAAATCACTAGAGATGTTGAAATGTTGAATATAGAAATGTAAAAATTCTAATTCAAATTCGTCGTTAAGTCGGAAACGATTTGTTCTGGGAATTTACTGTTCTTGTAGTTTATCAAAATGTAAGACAACTGTAGAACAGTACATGGTTAATTTTTATTATACTGACATCACGTCCTCAATTCCCTCTGAGAAGGTGAATTCCAGATAAACATCTTGCAAACTTTATTTTGATCCTGACACACAGAGCTGGCTCAAAGTACGATCGAGTTGTGCGAGTTGTGCTAACCTGGTTTTTGCATTTATTAAAATTCAAATAAATCTCTCAAATTTTAGAGGATTTTCCCGCCAATTACACCAAATTGAAGAGAAAGTCCTCTACTTTATCTCAGTAAAAATTACATTTCGTCAACTTGATTATTACTCTAGTTATTAACGAAAAACTAAAATCAAAATGGTGGAGGCGCCGGGTGAATTTATTAAAATTCAAATAAATCTCTCAAATTTCAGAGGATTTTCCCGCCAATTACACCAAATTGAAGAGAAAGTCCTCTACTTTATCTCACAGTCAGTAAAAATTACATTTCGTTAACTTGATTATTACTCTAGTTATTAACAAAAAACTAAAATCAAAATGGTGGAGGCGCCGGGTGGATTTATTAAAATTGGAATAAATCCCTCAAATTTTAGAAGGTTCTCTCACCGATTACATCAAATTGAAGAGACACATCAGTTTTTTGTTAATCTATTCCTCAAAAATATACGTATTTGTTACAATTCTACAAGTAATTTTTTTGATACTCTAACAATTTTCTTTTATGTTGAAGTTAGAATATCATCCAGATTATGTTCGAGTTAAATCTAAAATTGTTCCTTTTGTAGCAAATACTAAGACATTAGAGATTCAAGAATTTTCTCTGGGGCATTGTTAATATATATGTATAGCTTAATTAAATTTTTATTCTTCGTATAGTCAACAGTATTACAAATGTTTTCAATTTTAAAGTAACTGTTGAAGTTTTCAACATAAAAGGTTCCGTTGTTCGGACTGGAAACCCAATTTTCTGGACACGAGTATTAGTTGTCTCCGTTATTGCAAGAGAGTTGGTTACTTGCTCTTGAAGTTCCTCCTCGATAGCGGCTATTTCAAATCGATTTTATCCCGGATTAAATGAATCCAGGCCTAAAACTCATTCGCAAAAGGTTTAATTAAGTACATATCTGATGGTGTTCTTTTTTTTTCACAAATCTGTATAGTTAAATTGGTCGAACACCTCTGTTTTACTGGCTTCAAATTATCTTTGAATTTTCACAATATTATACACTTAAAGGAGCATTTGTAACTTGTCTTGTTTCAAACATCGAATTGCACATAAACTGAAGGGACATGTTGGATGATCAATAAAAAAACACGAATTTAGTCCAGTTTTATCGGCGATCATCCTGATAGCTCCATTTGTGAGTTTCTCTGTAACATCTTTCCGTTGTCTGTTCTATATCCATGTTTTTTGTTGATAAATTTAAAATATCGATATTTTATTATTCATGTTGAAAATGTTTGAAAAAGTATGAGTAGAAAACATTGATAATACTACATTTAAACGGCATAATTTGTCCCTATACGATCGTAATAGAACATGCCAACTAAAAAACAAACATCCTGTGGGCATTAACTTCTTCATTTTATTCAAGACAATTTCAAGACTTTTTTTGTTATCAACACCCCAAGAGATTGCAATTTTCTACTCTCCTAATTAACTCTTATTTAATTACATTCTTACGACAAATCAACAAATATATATATGATTTCCGAAAATAGTCCTGAAATTAGTTACAAGTCTACAGGGATATTATTTGTGTCAAAAGAACAATAATTATATCTTATTAAAAATTACTATTAGTTTATCTTGTTCTGTAATTTAATTAGAATCACATTAGCGAAAAGTTGATTATTCAACGTTGAAAAAAGCATTTCGACCCAATTATTGTAAATCTTTTACGCATCATTACTTGCTGATGTGTCGAAAAGGTGAAAAATTGTGTTAAGAACGATCAGAATTTTAGGTTTCTATTTTAGAAAAATTGCGTCTTTATGTTTCCATTCAGGTGAACAAATTGAGGTTTCTATTTCCTCAACATTTTTTTTAATACAATTCTGTTACAATGTCGTTACTTGATAATTTATCATTATTGTCTTTATGTTGTTTTTTTTTCGAAAATTGAATTGAACTTGCTAATTTTTGAATAAATAATGAACTGTCTGTAATATTTTACCTGAAATTTGGTTAACGAATTTTCTACCGAAAATTCGTCGGGCTAATAAAACATATCTCTGTCAACAACAACTTGGAATTACTTGATTTAAAATTAGTCTGTATAATAAAATTTTCGGCGATAATTCCCAGACGGATATTCACTAAAGATTGAATTTTTGGTATGTATTAGGATGTAATGAAATTTAAGGTTTTATCCGTGAGTAGGTATAATAGGTTACACGCATTCCCTTTCATTTTTGATGTTCTTTAAAATAAGACATTTCTTCAGTCGAAATTTTACAAGCGTGTTCATTAATGGAACACGTTTTCCATACAATAAATCCTGTAATGTGTAATATCTTTTCATGGCATTATGCAGAAGCTTATCGCGACCCTAATTTGAATAGCAAGAACACCATTAAATTGCCTTCATCCGTGTCTCGGTTTCGGATGAAAATCTGGTTTTCACTTATCGGTACAAGAATGCGTCCTAACCTACTCCCATCAATTAGATTTTCTGATTGTATATACATATAGATACGCATATATACCTATATGTATCTATATCAGTATTATCTTATTAGGAACATTGGTTGATAATAGTTATGTTATTTGATAGAGATTTACTAGATTTGTTATATTGCTTATATTGGGGTTGGCACATTAACTCCATAATTGCTTTACGATTTCATGTTGCTTTACACTTTCTTACTAGATTCGGAACTTACTTTGCCATTTAGTCAAGCGTAGATTATCAACACTATGAAACAGCTGCTACTATATTACTACATCGACTGATCTGTCAATTTCGCTTATTTCAATTAAATTTTACAACAAAACAATTAACATAGAATAGTTTTACTAACAATTATCTAACACAAAGTCTACTATTGTACCATCAGAGTATATTCAATTGTAAGGGACAGTATAGGACTAAACAATACAAGCCCTAGATATAAACAATCAGAAAAATTACGTTAACTTATTTGAAATAAATTTTTCTCTATTGTTTTCTCTATTGTTTTCTGAATTTTCATCAACTTTCTGTACAATTTGTTCAAGTTCCATTGATATATTGTTAAAAAACCGTTTCAGTTGCAATAGGCAATATAAACGACGAAAACAGAACAAAAACTTCTACGAAAGACCTTAAGGATAACGTGTCAAAGACTTAACAGAAAGGACATTTAAAACAAGAATGATTAATTAATCAATTTTTGGTATTAAAGAGAATAGATCAAAAGTGGAAATTAGTAAAATTTTCATAACATATACATATAATAAAAATTTCCCCTTTTTTGAACAAATTTCATTTTATTGTTATTTTGCGGTTAACCGGTTATATATATATATATATATATGTATGTGTTTTGTAAATGAAATTTTACTTGAAAGTTGTTAGTCAGTCAGTTAGAATTAATTGAACAAAGTTAATATGGTTGTTTAGCCTGTCACCTAAGCATGTCGAATTTAATATCTAGGATAATAATGGATGGTCTTTAGTGCCTTTATGACTTTGTTGTTATATATAAATTACCACATTGTGTAATATGTTATACAGACTTACAACAGAGCTACAACCCCAATTTAATGTTGAACAATGAGATTCCCCTTCAGCTAGGACTACTACATACTTTAGATTATCGTGTGTAGGTAGGTAACAATTCTAATAACAACAAAAAAAAACGAAACAAATCAAAATAAACATTAAAATTTCTAATTGGACTGTCACAGAATGAACGCCACAAAATAAATGACACAAATTTTTGTGTACGGTTATAATCATATTTCTTCCAAATATTTGCTCTGATATAAATATGATTCTATTGATGAAGATAACAATGATCTATTCGATTATAGTCAGATTTCAGCAAATAGATGAACGGAAAAAATCTGCACGATACAAGAGATAATATGAAAGGATAATTTAGATTAGGTATGTGCGCCATACTTTTCGTAGTTTTATTATTCTAATCTACATCCTCTAATTAGTCAACTGTGTCAAGAATTTAAAATTTAACATCTGTTTTATTATTTATAACGTTTTGTTTTATTAATAACAAGAACAATGTACGAATAATAATTTTATCTAATTAAATTTTTTTTTTGTCAACATGTTTTTTTGTTTTAAACAGGATTCACATAAATTGTTCTAATTTAACTTTATTTATATTAATACTGACATTAGAATCAAATTAACTTGTCGCTTTGTTAGTAAAATACTAAAACGCTTTAAAAGCTCGTTGGTTCTAATTGAAATTGTGTTATTTTAATCGTTACAAAAAAAAAATTTCGTTTATTTGTAGTTGCCTTATTTTAATATTAGCTGAATCTTTTCATTTTTAAGGTGGTTTTACTCCGTTTTTCCCTTTAAGTAAATGAATCACCACAGAAAACACTTGAGATAAAATATGAGTAGGGTAATTTTTTTACGTAAACAAGTTGTTTAGGGCATTTGTGGCTATATATATATTACCTCAATGTCAGGTAAAGGTATAGATATATATTAAGTTTTGGTAAAGTTTGAACTTCGATCCTATGTATCTAACATGACTTCACTGCATGCATAATCAATCGTATTTTATAAGACAGTATCAACATCCCTATTTGCCACTTCTTTCAAGCGAAACTAACACCAAACCTGTATTATACTATATATATGTATATAAATATATAAAGGCTGTTCATCCAAACATGAGCTATATGGTCATAAAACATGTGTCCGAATCAAAACGTTGAGATTTTTGGAAGGCGGGCGGTCAGTGGTTACCATCACCACTGGTTCAGTTGATTTCTTCGAATCCCTAAAACATACGTTTCTACACAATCTCCTTCCAAATATCGTTTATACGAGACGTATAGCTTAACTTGAATCACTCTACATTGTTGAAAACAACCTAACTTTATACGTGCATTAGAAAAAGATACGTACAATATGGGGTGTTCGTACTAGTTTTATGACCGTATAGCTCATGTTTGGGTGAACAGACTTTACATATCCTAACCACCACCGTCACAATTTTTACGGCTACAATTTTATGATCTTTACAATAATATTTCACGACAAATATAGCAACAATTGCTGATTTATATATTGGCGGATAAGAAACGAACAACTGGAACGGAAATAATGTATTCGTAGCCGTTGCTTGAATGGTCACGTTCCGGATATAGTAACCATATTTTTTTTTTTTTTAGGAGGTTAAAGGAAAGGATAACGTTTTAAATATGACAATATCGATGGTGTTTATATGAAACCAATGGATTTTTAAAGAAAATTGGTAGAAATAATTAATAAATTCCCTTTGGATTGAACTGTACTGTGTGTTTGTGTGTGTGTGTGAAATAAAATTGTGTTCTTTGTTATATTACTAGTCTCCCCTGCAGTTTTGCACGCAATTTTTTTTTCCTCCTTTTGATAGAAAAAGGACCGTTTGATTTTCTATTTGATGTTCTCAATTTTGTGAATCCGGGATGTTTTCGACCAGCACCTTGTTTACAAATAGATCTTTTTGAATCTTCAGTATTCCCTCAGGTGAGATTTAGATATTGTCCATAATAAAAGTCTTATTACATGATTGGATTTGCATGTAGATAATGTGATAATAAGTATACTGATTTAATAATATTTATAGAAATCAACAAATTTAATTGAATTTCTGTAATTTTGACTGACAGCAATGATAATAAGTTAACCCTAATATACTGTAAACAATCACTTACAATTCAAACAGGTATATTGTCACGACTGGGGCTTCCAAGCCGTGACGGGGTTGTAATAATTAGATCTTTTATTCTATATATTATGTTTATTAT
>JAZBHA010000810.1:3591-41313 GCA_037464855.1 Iselma pallidipennis
TGTTGAACTGCTTCATTTCTGGCTATAACTCCTTTAAACCATCTTTGGATCTTCACTGTAGCATCTCGTTTGTTCAAATACTCTTGCTTTTCCAATTTCATCAATTGATAAGCTCGCCACTGTTGTTGGATTGTTAGAACTGCTTGCTGTACACTCAAATAACGTTGTCGTTGCATTTTTCCATCACGATTAGCTCGAAATCTTCGTTGTATAACGATGGCAGATGATTTTAATTTGTGGAAATCATCAAATTGTTGCCGCATCACAACAAGAGCTCTATATCTAGTCTGAATAACAACAGCAGCATTTCTTAAAGACAAATATGAGTTTCTCTCCACTTGCATGGATTTATTTGCTCTATAACGTCTCTGAATTGTTAATACAGCTTTTCTAATATTTGCAAATTCTTGGACTGCTTCATTTCTAGCTAAAATTCCTCTCAACCATTTTTGAATCTTCACCGTAGCATCACGTTGGTTCAAATAAGCCTGTTTTTCCAATTTCATCGATTGATAAGCTCGCCAGTGTTGTTGAATTGTTAGAACAGCTTGTTGTACATTCAAATAATGTTGTCGTTGAATTTTTCCCTCACAATAAGCTCGATATCTTCGTTGAATAACGATGGCAGATGATCTTAATTTTCGGAAATCATCCAATTGTTGCTGCATTACAACACAAGCTCGATATCGAGTTTGAATAATAATTGCAGCATTTCTTAAAGACACATACGAGTTTCTCTCCAATTGCATGGATTTATTTGCTCTATAACGTCTCTGAATTGTTAATACAGCTTTCCTGATATTTTCAAATTCTTGGACTGCTTTATTTTTGGCTATAATTCCTCTAAACCATCTCTGTAGTTTGATAGTAGCTTGTCGTTGTTCCAAATAACAATCTCGTTGATTTTTCATTAAAACATAAGCTCGATAATAACACTGAATCTTAATAACAGCTTGACGTATATTTTGATATTTTTCGTATTCGTGTTTACCTTCAAGTTTAGCTCTTAATCTCCTTTGAAGAATCAAAGTTGCACTCTTCACCTTGTTATATTCCACAACTTCTATTCTCATAGCCAAAACAGCTCGATATCTTGCCTGTAGAACACAAACAGCTTGTTTTAAAGATAAATACGAATTTCTTTGTATTTGCATTTCTTTATTTGCTCTAAATCTTCGTTGTACAACAATTGTAGCTTGTTGTAATTTCTTAAATTGCCCAACTGCCGTTTTAATCTCCAAAACACTTCTAAACCATCTCTGTATTTTAATTGTAGCTTCTCGTTTTTGTAAATAATCATTTCTTTCAGATTTCATTAAACGATAACCACGATAATACATCTGAATTGTTACAACTGATTGTTTTAAATGAAGATATTTTTTACGTTCTTGTTTCCGTTCCAAACAAGCCCTAAACCATCTTTGAATTACAACAACTGATTGTCGTGTCTTTTGGAATTTTTGCATTACAGTTCGCATCTCTAAAGTAGCACGATATTTTCTTTGAATCAAAATAATAGCTTGATATGTTTTTAAATAGTTGGCACGTTGTTGTCGTGCGGCCAAATTTGCACGAAATCTTCTCTGGATAATAACGGTTGAATTTTTAAGTTTTTGAAACTCATCAACCGACTGTCTCATTACTTGAACAGCTCGATAACGATTTTGAATCAATATCGTGGCTCTTTTCAATGATTTATAAGAATTTTGTTGAATTTTCATCTCTCTAGTGGCTCTATATCGTCTTTGAATTGTTATTACAGCATTTCTAATCGACTGAAATTCAACAATTGCACGATTTCTAACTAGAATTGCTCTAAACCATCTCTGTATCTTCACAGTTGCTTCTCGTTTCGCTAGATAACAATTCCGTTGATTTTTCATCGACAAATAAGCTCGATAGTAACACTGAATTTTGATAGCAGCTTGTCGTAGATTCTGATAAGTTTCATGTTGTTGTTTCGCTTCAAGATTTGCTCTAAATCGTCTCTGAATTATAATCGTATTTGCTTTAATTGTTTGAAATTCAGCAATTGCCATTTTCATTACTAATACACTTCTAAACCATATCTGTATTTTTGTAGCAGCTTTACGTTGCTGTAAATAATTTTCACGTTCAATTTTCATCATTTTATAACCACGATAATATTGTTGAATGATAAGAGTTGATGTTTTTAGAGTTAAAAATGTCTCTTGTTGTTCTCTAGCCAATTGATTAGCTCTAAATCTGGATTGTATAGTAATAGCAGCCCATTTGAAATGTTCATATTTTTTCTTTTCCACAATCATTTTAAAGAAACTCTGGATTTTTATAGCAGCATTGGTCTTCTTGTTATAAGCAATTTGTGCTTGTTTCTTCCTCACCAATCGTTGAAGACTAACAACAGTTTGATATAGATGTAGATATTTTTTTCTACACAATCGCATTCTAATATAACTTTGAATTTTTACAGTTGCTCGTACTTTATGACAATGTTCGATATATAATCGTAAATTTCTCGCCATATATTCCAAATATCTTGCAGATTTTCTTCGTTTATACCATAATTGTATTGTTTGAGCAGCTTGATCTTTTTTAACAAAAACTTCACGTAATTGTTGTCGTTTTTCGATAATCTTTGTACTTCGCCACCATGTCTGTATTGTTGTAGCACTTTTTACCAATAATGGTGCTTCAAATTTATAAATAATCTGCCATAAGAACGATAATGTCTTCTCTTTATGTCCATCAACTATATCTCTTGGATTAATATCCGATAGAATTTCATAACCAGCTTGTTGTAAAGCATTGAAAACAATCTCCATATTATGGATTTTTTGTAATCTTGATGTTGCCGGTACACGTAGATTATCACTTAAATTATTTTCCATTAAAATAATCTCCATAATTCGAGTTAAACGTACACCATCCCTTAAATCAACACCTAAACAACTAACACCATAATCAAATTCATTAATAGAAGTTTGTTTATGTTGTACTATATAACCATAATGTTTTAAATATTTCGTAATATCACCAACAGCTGATAATGTTTCACGTGCAAATGATAATAATGCTTCACGACTCTCTTTAATTGGTGCATTTTTACAAAATAAACATGGATCATGTTTGATCAATTTATTAGTTTTAGCTTGATCCAAAAAATAGATAAGTTGTAACATTTTCTTTAAAATGAACATCTTGATAGCTTCTTTATATTTGGGACAATGTACGGTTTTATATTTCTTCAATAGAACAGGATTTTTAAAAAATCGTTGCATAATAAATGTAATCAAACCAACCAGATCGGAATTTGAATTTAGGGGAATTACCGTATTATAAATCGTTTCCAAACCAATTCGTAACCATAACGGATTATAACTCAATAAGATCTTCATCATTTCCGATTGTAAACCAAGATCTAGATGCACATCTCGATCTTTACGTATCGATAATTTCCGATCATCAATCAATGATTTGATTTTATCCAAAACCGTACTGATTTCCGGAGATCGTAATAGATTTAAAGCGGATCGTCTTAATGAAACCAATCGAAAATTCGTATGATAACGACTGGAAACAGTTTCTTTACTTGGTGCTAAAGCTACTTCACTCTTCTTACATTTAATCCATAATTGTCCAATATCAATGGGTGTCTCTTTTGTTGAATTCAATTCAATTGGTGGTGTTAATAGAGCATTTAACCAATTTTTAAAATGTTTCTCTTGTTCATCAAACCATTCCGTATCAGGTTGGAAATATGGATTTAGAAATGGATCAAAATCAAGTGTTGCAGCTGATAAAAAAGGATTTTTCAAAATTAATCTATTCGTTAATCGTTCTGTAATTGCTACACTATCATTATTCTCACCATGTGCAATATTCAAACCGGTTGATGTTTTACTAATTCTCCAAGCCATAGCACCTTGTTTCGACCAAGTCGTTATACCTTTATTATTATTATTATTATTATTATTATTATTTTGTAAATTTCGACGTTTTGGTGATATTATCGTACATATATTATTCGATTTTCTTTTCAATGAATTATCACAGAATAGTTGTTTCTTTGTAGGACACACTGATGATGATGATGATCTAATAACATTATCAGTTTTGTCACACCATAAATTTGCTTGAATTACCCCAATTGCCCCACTACCTGATAAATTTTCTAAATGTATCTTGTTAGTTGCATCTCGTGATTGTAATTTCATTGATGTTGTAAATTCTGGTGATGGTAATAAATTTAAATTACCAACAGATATGTCTTTTACGTAAGTTTCTGTACTTAAATCATTTTTTAAATATGTATTTGTACTGATATTAGTTTTCACATAGGTTTTATGACTAATATTTAATAGATCCACTGTTGAATTTATTGATTTTTGTTTAGGTTCAAGTGATTTTTGTTCACTTGAACAATCTTTTGGTGTAAAATCATTATGAAAATCGGTTGGTGTTGATGTTAAACCTAATGATTCTCGTCTATCAATATCTTTTAGTGGTGTTATTGTAAATGTTTTCTTTTCTAAACTATCTTCAAATATTGGATCTGTATTGAAACTGATTTCTTTTAAACGAGGACTAGAGTTATTTAGTTTAGAAATTGGTAGACTTTTTGTGAATATTGTATAAGTTTCTCGACGATTTATATCTGAGATTGGTGGTTCGATGTTTTCTTTATTTCGACTTGATAATGATAATGATGATGCGGGTGTACAAATCAATTGGGGTATATTTGGTAATACGAGTTTAGTTCGAGTTCCTGGTGATTTCTTCATTGGTCTCACTGGAGATGGTAGTTTTTTGGCAACATACCTTGGCATATTCTGTTTTTTGGTTTTAGTTTTCTGTGAACAAAACGAATTCGAGTTAGAATTTCAAATAAATCTAGACTTTTAATAATAAATTTTACCTTATCTCCAATTGATTTGAATGCTATTGGAATATCTTTACGAATCTTCCGACCATCTTCTAGAATAAAGATAAACCTCCAAGCACCTACCTTAGCTGGTGTCCAGTCAATCGTTAGAGAGACTTCATTATTTTTTGGAATTACATGTTGATACCAACTCAAGTTTAATTCTATCTCATCCGACCAATTCTCTCTAACTGATAACTAAACAGAGAAGTATTTTTAAATAAATAAATAAATAACTGCAGGGACGGATCTATAATGAAGCTTATGAAGCTTAAGCTTCAAGGCCTCCGGCCTCAGGGGCTCAAGTCTTATTGTCAGTGATAGTGGTGATAGTGATGGTTAAAAAAAAAACAAATTGATTGAGTTGATTATGTTTCAGGACCCCTGTCTTTCTTTTGGTGTACGTTATTGAAGGGCCCCTCTACAAAACATAAGCTTTAAGGCCCCTCAACGAATATAAGTTTCAGGGCCTCCAAATGCCTAGATCCGCCACTGAATAACTGTATAATAAGTATTTGAAATCAGTCACCTCTACATCATAGTTTAACGGGTTTCTAATGGTAATCCTGCGTGTTGCTTTTGTCCCAACAGGAACATTATCGAAAAATATTTTTGGATTTCCTGTAAATGGTGCTAAAATAACAATTACTGGTTCTTCGGAATCATTATTTTTTTGTTGGACATTTTTTTCTTTGTCGATTTGCTTTTTATGAGCCGGCGAAATCTAGAGGGAACACACTCGAATAAATATCAAAGTAATTGAAGTTTTGGCTGACTTACTGCAATAAACATATTGGATTATTGTTGTTTCTTCATTAATAACTAAGAACACTTAAAAATACAATTAAAACTATTTAAAAAACGATTAAATTTGAAAAATTTGTTTACACACTTGTGACACTTGACGACTGTTAAAAATTAAAATGATAACGAAACGCCCCACTCTTGAAATCAACCAATCAGATTGAAAATCGCTGGCATCGTCGATATTATAGGTTTCTGTAACTGATAGTTATTCAGATAAATCGCTTCTATGACGACAGATAGACGGTTATGTCCTATTTTCCTGCACTTAACCGTCGAAATATTGTTCTTATTATTTCCTAAAATTATTCTATTTGCTATCATATGCAGTAAAGCCCCAGAAGCCATTTATAGTTCATTGTGACACCTAGAGATGGTGCTGTCACTTACGTGACGTCATAGCGTCAGGGCTACATTTGTCTAGCCATCAGAAAGTGAATAATTATGCGGCAGTGTCGTGAGGTTAGTTGCGCATGTACACCGTTTGGCGCAAAATTATGTTTAAATCCACCGTTTTTTTACTACTAAATAAATAAATAGCGGTTAATTAAATATAATACTTTGCAATAATGTTCTGTTGAGAGTGAATCAAGAGTGAAGTGTTCTAGTGGTAGTGTTTTATAAGTGGACCACTACCATCTTTTGATGATCAACGTTAGGGGACTGCACAACTTTATCTGAGAGGTTCATCAGAAACAATATCATCGAAAGGGTGAAGGGTAAGTTTTACAACATACCATTAGTTTCGCTTGTTTTTCTAACGGTTTTGTTTTAATCTTTGGAATTGCAGCAAGTTCGGACAGCTTGGGATAAGGAGAGATGACGTCATCCACAGTGCCCTAAGTAGTGAGTCTTTTTCTTTATTATTTTTTTTAAATTACTAAACGTGAAACAAATACCAACAAATTTCTCTCCCATCACCCTTGCGTGATTGTTGTTTATTTTGATTAAGAGAAGATATATCAACCCCTTTATTTGTCCCGAGAGAGGCGACGGAAAGTCTTTCCGTGTATGCCCACCCTAACACACAGTTGTTCAATATCTGACGGCTAGACTGTCATACTAGAGCTACAATTAACTCGCATAGAGTTTGTGAATTTTGAGGTTATCTATTACGTTAAATTTTCGTTGAAATTTGAAATTGATTTATAAAATTTAATAATAATTATTAAGAAAAATGAGCCGCAAAGAAGCATTATCATCATTTATTCAACAAATTCATGCTAGACCTGTTGTGGTAAAATTGAATAGCGGCGTCGACTATAGAGGTTAGGTTTTTGATAACAATGATAACAATTCAACAATTTAAAGGAAAAAACCCTTAAAATTTGTAGGTGTTCTTGCTTGTCTTGATGGATATATGAATATTGCTTTAGAACAAACTGAAGAATATGTAAATGGTCAATTGAAGAATAAATTTGGTGATGCATTTATTCGTGGCAATAATGTCCTTTATATCAGTACTCAGAAGAGAAGGGTTTAATCTAATTGAATTTAAATTTGGTTGGTATTTGATAACAATTATTATTTATAAGTATTTTCACGAATAATTCTAATAAATTTTGTAATAACTTGAAGATTAACGATTCATAGTTGTCCTGTTCACGATTTCTTATAATTAGTCCTCTAATCACAATTAGTTTTACTTATTCTTAGGGTTTTTCGTAATTTTGATATCACTGAGGCCCTACTAACGCCCTAATTTCAGGAAGTCAACATATCAGGTCACAAATGCATATAAACAAAAAAATATTGATAAACAAAATAATTTTGATTTTGACATTCACAAATAATTATAAAAATCTGTTTGCAAGAATTCTTATAATACATAATGGGTGGTTTCTTTTCATGTATTGAACGTGTTAGTAGTTATTTGCTTTCATAAAGATCTTATAATAAAATACATATATAATTAAACTTTAGGTACCATCATTAGAACGTGTTCAGTACGATATGTTACCAATTCGAAATCGTAAACGACCAATAATTTGGCTAGTTGGACCACCTGGTTCTGGTCGTGGTACACAAGCTAGATTATTAACTGAAAATCTACAATTTGAAAATATTCATGTAACGGATTTAATTCGTAATGAAATCCAAGAAAATACTGAACGTGGTAACTTATTAAAAGATAATACAAATCAACGTATGCAGAAACGTATCGACGTAAATATTAATAATAGAATTTTAATAATTTCCTCTAAAAAAACTCAAATCTTCTAGTTAATCATTGTTGATTTAATTAAAGAAGATATGTTGAGACGATCATTAACAGCTAAAGGCTTTATTATAAATAATTTTCCAAGAACCAGTAGACAAGCAACAATTTTCGTTAACGAAATTGATAATGTTGATGTTATACTCTATTTGTCACCGGATAATAATGAATTGATAAAACGGTATAAATTGAAAAATCGTGGTGAATTAGATGATGAAACAATCAGACAGAAAATCATTAATTATAAACAAGAAATCAGGGATGGAGTATCGAAATTTGGCAATAAACTCGAAAAGGTTGTGTCCTGTTTGTTAAAAAAAAACACAACTCTCAAAGTAACTCCTTTAAGTTTTAGATTAAATCAAATGATACTCCACAACAAATCTATCGTAGAATTGAATCCTTACTTAATATCCGGATTGGTGCAAAAATGAAAATTATATCCGAATCGGATTATGCACAATCAGAAACTTTACTAGTCACTTAGAATGATATTTCCGACACGTATTTCCGACCGCTTCTCAAATCTAGAATTACACCAAAAATTCTCGTTCAAATAAAACCAATCATGTTCCTGTTGCTACAATTTTTTATTAGTTTATTTATTAGTGTTTCTTCAATACAATATTGTGCCCAATATAATCCAATTGTCAAATTTTATAAAATTCGAAATTGTTATAAATCCGATTTACCAATAATTGCATGGAGACATACAACCACACCAAATGATTGTATGAAATTTGCACGAGAACAACATGGACTTGCATTCAATTATAGTCCAATAGAAGCCCAAAATTTAACACACGGTTTCTTTCGTAATTGCCAAATTATCGGTTGCCCAGAACTTGGTAATAGTACGACTTTAATACCTGATCCTGTCTTTGATTATTACAGCGCCTATGGAAATTTTAATAGTAAGTCGCATATTTACCACAATTATTTATTTATTTATTGATTTATTTTACTTTACGTTGAAGCAACTCAAAATGCCACCTGTATCCGTTCACTTGGTATTTTTGCATTATTTGACACAAAAACCAATTATACTGATGCTATAATGAATTGTCAAAATCTCGGTGGTGATCTAGCTGATATATTATCAGAACCACGTAATTATGCTATAGGGAATTTATTAAATTCGTTAAAAGGGTGGTTTAAAGCTGCTTATATTGGTTTAGATGATATAGAGATTGAGGGTAGATTTGAAACACCAATGGGTTATCTATTGAATTGTAATAAATATCGTGCTTGGAGTCCAGGACATCCAAGAAAACATAAAAAATCTGAAGATTGTGTTATTTTGGATTCAACAAAAATGTGGCGTGCTATTAATTGTACAATAAAATTACCATTTGTTTGTGAATTTTATCCAGAACCACCACCAAAACCACCAATAACCATCGTTGATGTTAACTGTACGAATATTGATAATAATAAGAAGAAAAAGAAATGTTTAGCCAATAAAGAATTATTTGATCTTTATAATTCGTCATCAAGAATCGATCAATGTGCTCTGTTAAATGATGATGATGATTTTTGAGAACAAACAAAGAAAATTATTGCTTTATTTTTGAAATAATTAACAACAACAATAAATTTGGTGTGTGCTTTTCATAATAAATTCAAGAAATTATGCAACCAAAGGATCTAAACAGGTCTGGACTTCAGCGAAGATCTCATCCACAGGCCTTTCTGCATTAATCTGCAAATTATCAAAACATCAAATTTCATAAATTCTGGTAAAAAACTCTACAAGAACTCACTCGTTTCAGTTTATTTGTGTATTGTTCAATGACTTGATTATTGTGTGTATTAAATGTATGTAAACGTTTCTTAATTGTCTCTTCATTATCATCAACACGACCGGAAGTCTTTGCTCGTCCCAATAATCGTTCAACTAATGTCTTCTCAGATGCATCAAAAAACAATACAATATTAACCGGTCCAATTTTCTCTTCAAATCGTATACCTTGTTGTTTTTCTCTTGGATAACCATCGATTAGAAAACCTTTTGATTTCGATAGATTTGCTAACATTGCTTCTTTTAATAGATCAAGTACAATATCTAATGGTACCAATTCACCACGTTCCATTATCGCGGATAGTTCTTTACCGCGTGGTGAACCACTAGCTACCTAAAAAGTATTTAAAAATATGTATTTAAAAAGAAAAAAATTGGTTTTGAGGAAAAGTTTTTTTACCTCATTTCGGAGGAGATCCCCAGAGGATAGATGAGTGAAACCGTATTTGGCGACGATTTTCTCACATTGGGTACCTTTACCAGAACCGGGACCACCGAGTACCCAGATGATGGGTACTTTGATTGCTGGGGTGGGAGCCTTAAAAAACAGACAAACAAAAATTTAGACGCTTCTCATTTAGCGTTACCGTTACCGTTATTATGAGTCTATACGCTAGACCGATCGGTAACGCTAAATCTTACTAGAATAAAAAGACAAATGTGCAGATCACGTTGTGCGCGGTCTCTCCTGTTTTATAACGTAAATAATGACACGTGACAGATGTAGAAAGAGTGAACAAGTGTCAGTGAAACGGTTTATTGGTCAATAATGTCAATGTCTCTCCGCTGTCATTATTTTTTAAATTGCTCGTTACCGGTAGCGTTAGCGTATGTGTTGCGGAAACGCTCTATTATCTCCCTGATAGTGGGATTACGTAAGAAGTTGAAATATTTTCAAATACTACGATTAAATTGTCTCTTATCAAGATTCATCAAGGTATATTAACTGACAATAATAACAAAAACTGTTACAAGGATAGATAGTTAAAACTAATAACAATTTTAATTGATTTTTAACAATTTTTTGAATTTTTTCATATAATTTTTATATAATCAACCTTGATAATTATGGTAAAATTTCAAAGAATATCTTCACAAATATTGGAACATTGATCATGTGATATCGATAATAATAGACTCACCATTTATTTAATTGAGAAAAGTATAAATAAAAATGATAGTTTGAATTATCACTGGGTTAGTAGAATGATGTGCAGTCGAGAATAACTACACAGTGACTAAATATTATTATTATTACAGGCATAGAAACTGGGTTTTTGATCCTTGCCAACGATTAAGTGTGAAAAAGAATCGAAAAAAAAAACACCAAAATACAATATAAAGGTTGACGTTTTAGACACAAGGACAGTAAAAGTGGCAGTACCTACATGTGCTCTTTATAAAATCCCTATTTTTTGTAGGGCAAGTGTTTAAAGTAAAGAGTTAATTTAACAGTACAACAGTTAGTTCCTTTTTATCAAACTTCGATTCCCTGATATCCCTAATGATTATTAATTAGTTTAGTTCATTCATGGAAAAGTTACTATTTTTAAATATTTGAAAATATTTTGATTGTGAGTCAAGTTCAAGGATATTTTTGAAAATTTACCAAAAAAAAAAAAAATGTTAATTTCATTTGAATACTGAATATATACCTTGATTTTAAAAATTAAACATACTATCTGAATAATTATTAATAAAATAACATTTTCAAACATTTAATTCATAAAACACTAGTTTTAAACTGGTGTGTTGACTATATTTTTAGATATAAAAATACAAAATCGTGTGCCAAATTGTGTAGGTGACCCAAATTCAATAAAACCCAAAACTCAAATTTAGATTTTTTTTTAATTGAATTAGAACCCTCCAAAATTACCCCAACTTTATCCAATTTTTATCCAAAAATTTGCGTAAAGTGCAACTTTAATTTATTGATATTTAATAGTGCTTGGAAAAGTTAACTTACCTCTTCAGATTCCATTGACGTGGATTTTGTTAGAATTCTAGAAACTATGTCAGTGGAGGAAAAAAGGGAAATTTGTTAGGATATGATTTTCAATTGGGGGAGTGGTAAATGTTGTTCCATATACCTACCCTACTATCTAATCGATATTTTGACAATTATCCTTCAAGAAGGACAACTGGTCTTTCTCAGTAAAGTTCAAGGTTGTAGCAGTGTTTGATAAAAATTACGCCAATATTTCTATTCATTATTCTACAAATTATTGCAATTTATTATATTTTTAATTTATAGGTAGTTAGATGTAGCATAAAAAAAAAGAATTTCAAAAATTCAGGACAATAGGATAGGCAACCAGATATACTCGTTATCCTGCGACAATCCTGCTCCTTGAAAGCTCTATTAAAAGCATACTATTCGAAATTATTTATAGTTAACAAATAGAGACGTATTGGAGTAATTTTGACGCTTCTAAACAATTCATTAATCTTTTTCTGGTGCGTTCTATAATTTTTTATTTATTAAAAGTAACTGTAGGAAATAATAGAAAATTAGGGGGAAAGAAAAACGGAGTACACACATAAAATTTCGATATATGTAGGTATATGTTTTCCACTATAATTTTATACTTCTCCCTTATAAAATAATCAACATCCTGTAAACTAGAACTGTTCTATTAGTCAGAGAATTTTTTAATAACCATCAATTTGGGTGTCTGATGGTCTACTTTGTTTCTAAAATGGTGTCATCAATAAATATCAGAATCAATTATTAAGAATGGTATCAATTATTAGTTATAAAATACAGGACCGGTTCTAGAATTTTACCGGCCCAATTAACTCTGAATGGCACTTTGCAAGAAATCAGTGGCGGATCCACTATAAAACTAATGAAGCTTAAGTTTCAGGGTGCTCAACTGAAAGGGCCCCTCTGAAGTTTAAGCTTGATAATACAAACTATATATTTTTTTGTTGAACGCCACTGAGGGGCTCTCTCACAAAAACTATGTTTCAGGGCCTCTCAAATGCGCTGCAAGCAATATAAATCACAAATTAGTCAGTTCATTAATTTTTTGGCAAAATACCGCTCCTCAAAGTGTAGCACTACAGCTTGGCGGATACTTACAAGTAAATCTCCCGAGGTTGAAACTCCCGATTTTGATAATTTTTGGTATAGGTATAGGTATAGGTAGAACATCTTATTTTAAGGGACGCGTATTTTTTTGTTCGTGCCCGTTCTCAAGTTTAAGGGAGAAAATAGGGGTTGAAGTTAATCCTGCATTTTTGTACACGAATAGTAAATTAGAAAATGAAAGTTACGGGTTTTTGGAATTTTTCATATTTGCAACCATTAAGGGTTGTAACTTTGGGGTTGAATTCTGACTAAACGGCTTCTAGTTAGACTTTCGTTCTTTCTTTGTTTTAAACAACATTAAAGGCCCTTTCAAAAGTTCAACCTCGAGTGGTTTACTTGTTAGACCCGGTCCTGATTATTTAGGAAATAAAAACATGAATTTGTGGACGTTATCTGATAAGAAGGTCTACGAGAAGAAAACAACTCAATTTTGGCAAATTGCACTTTTTATTAAACACTTCATTACATACAACCCTTGTAACTAAAAAAAGAAAGAAAAGTCTCAACTGAAAGGGTTTGTGTTAAATTTTGCAAATATAACCAATTGAACAATAGATATCTATCTATCTATAAAAAAAATCAATAATTCAACAAAGTGTAATGATAATAAAATGATATATTGACTAATTAGAGAATTGCTTATAAAAATATTCTATAGGCATAATTTAAAGACTTCTTCAAATTTGCTAAATTATCTTCATAGATTTTTAATGATAATAATAATTGATAATAAGTATAAAATTATTTGTGTTAAAAGTGCAGTGTTTTGTGTTGTTTCTTTTTTTTTCTGTTTTAATATATTTTGTCTATATAAAATTTACAATCTATAAATATATGTTAATTTGCCACTTATTCACTTTTGAATAATTCAATTATTGATAAGAATCTAATAAAATTTTGCACCGACCAGCGGTTAATCTTTAATTTGACGTGAGTAATTTTATAGAAAATAACATAACATTATCTTTATTCCTCTTAAAATTTTAATTATAATTATTAGAATACTGTTGGACCCAATGTAAAAATTAATTTACCACACTCAACCATCAAAATTAAGGCACTCTTTTTATACCCATTTTTTATTTTTTTGAGCACTCCTTATCATTAATATATTTTAATAATACTTGCTTTATACATATTTTTTGTTTTAAATGTTTTTTTTTATCACAAAATTAGATCACTATTCCAGAGAAGAATTAAATATGTCCATCCATATAGTTGACTTCATTATACATTGGTCGTCGATTAACATCTAAATTATTATATTCTGGTAATGTTTCACGACTATTATTACCATTACCACCACCACCACCCGTATATCCGTTTAGTTTCGGTCCATTCTTATTAACAAAACCATTCGCTAAATGGTTGACTCCATTAGCAACGGTACGAGCAACCCCATTACCAATCGGTTTACTAATCGTTTCAACGGGTTCCGTTTCCAAATCTTGTAATGTAGTTTCATTATTAAATTGACCATTGGGTAGATGACCATTAGCACCACCATAACCATTGACTGGTGCCGCCTGATTCTGATCACGAATATATTTAATATGTTCTCGGACGACATTTTTGAAATCTGCTTGAACTGGAGCTGCATCCGTATCACCATCCACCTATAACAAATCACCAATAAAAGAACTATTATTGATTCAATTCTAAATTAGTTATTTATAAATACGAACAATCGAAAGTCGACCAATATGATCCATTGTTTTCAACATTGGTAATGATAATTGTCTGAAGATTTCTAAACGTCGTCGGAACGCTGTCACGCTATCATCCAATCGTCCTCTACCCAATTGCAATTTAGAACAATCAAGTAGAACAATAGTCGGTTTCTGTTTGAACTGTAAAGTAATAATAATAATTTGTTTAATTTCAATCGATATTACTGTGTGATAAATATTTAACAAAATTCTATCGATTTTTATTTATTACAAATTCTAAAATAGTTCAAAGTAATAGTTACTAGTTGTAATAACAGTGTCGATATGGTTGAGAGTTTGTTTAAAAATTTATTTTCTAGAAGCAAGTTTATTTATTGAAAGACAGTTAAATATTAATATGGGGAGGTAATTGGGAGTTATTATATATGTTCTTCAAGTAATATTTCAATATTTCAACAAGATTATATAGAACATAATTGGTTGATTAGCATGTACAATTATCAGAAATAGTTATCACGTAATTACGTGAAAGTACATAATTACCCTGAGGTTTAAAATGACGGATTATACCGTGTGGGAGGTGGTAATTAACGGTGAAACTTACTTATTTTTAATTAAGGACAAAGGAACAATTAATAAAATAAATAATTTCATAGTAGTATTACGGCATCTCAAGAAATTCCGATCAAATACAGTAGAACTCGGTTATAAGGACGACCAAGGGACATAGAAAATACAGTGAAACTAGTTTGACGTGACCCTATTGACTAAAACAATAAAACAATTCAAACAATAGAGTAATGGGACAAAATACAGAGATAGTTAATGGTAAACCCAACATCTGAACACAAGACAGGAGAGAAGACCTTGGCAAACACTAGTTCTTGTCTTAGTTGTTTTAGTTAGCGGAGTCAGGTCAATCTAGTTTCACTATACAGATTGGTGGCAAGGTTGTAAGTACATAGGCGAAAAGAGGCCGGAGTGGAAGTGAGAACACTTTATAGAAATTTTGTATAAGGGCAACAGAGACAAAAATTGGTTTGTTTAGGTAAAAGCTTACATGCTCTGGACAATGAAGAACCCCCTCCCTTCACGTTATACATTTTTGTCACTGTTGCCCTTATACAAAAACTCTATAAAGTGTTCTCACTCCCACCCTGGCCTCTTTTCGCCCATGTACCTAGAACCTTGCCACCAAGCTGTATACTCGAGTGTCGCTATAACCGGGTGTTTGAGTGTTGTAATTAAATGGAGTGGATACTATCCGGACTGTGTTAGTTTGGTCGTAATAAGATGTCGTTAGACGAGTTCGTTTTCTATGTACTGTTGGTCACTCATTGAAGGACAATATCAGTGGCCCTATTATTTCAATAGCGGATGCTAATACTTGACTGATTGCACAAATGTTGCAGAAACTTGAGTTAGGTTTCATATGTTTGTGCAATAATTGCGCAAAAAGTTGTAACGTCTATGCGTCAGTTTGTACAAACACAACAGTTATTTGGCTCAAAATTCCCAATATATGTAGCTAGACTAAACTTGTAGAGTACATTTATCATTTGCGCAAAATAACTGAGCGTCAATAAGTCGTATAAGAAGACTTGCCCGGCGCATCCACCATTTTTGTCTTTATGGTGCAATTTCAATAAATACTTTAAAAATCAATATTTTGACACAAATTTTACAGAAAACCATAAAAATCTCTTAATAAAATGCCTACGAACGTCAAATTATCTAGTTCAACTTACTTTGGCCTCGAATTCGGTCGCCTGTGTCATATCCCTTGGAAAACCATCTAGAATAATACCAACAGCTGACATATGTGATCCCATATGTGATTCAACAAATTTCATAACAATCTCCAATGGTACCATTTCACCATTACTGATACATTCTTTAATACGTGCTGATTCACCATTATTTCGTGGATCTGGTGGTTCAGCAGCGGCACGTAATAATTTCCCTAAACTGATATGTGCCCATCCATTTTCTTTAGCTACTTGTGAACATAGTGCTGCTTTATTACTACCCGGTCCACCAATAATCCATAATACTGGTGGATAACCATTTTTTATCGGTGATTGATAATTATTTTGACTATTGGCATTCATTGAGATCACTTGTGTCCTAGGTCGTTCTAATTCAACAGTTGATCGGTCCGAACTTGTTGTCTCTTGATTTGTTCGAGATAATGAAGGTAATGTCGGCTGTATGGAGAAACAAAAAAAAAGACATATAAACGTAAAAGTATTAACAAAAATTACCCAGTAATTACTATAATTATTGATTTTATTTATCTATAATATTTTTTGTCATGAAATAAAGTTTATATAGAAACAAATCGATAAAGTTAGTGGTTCCAGTATAAATAATGATTTGTTGTCATCAAATAGACAATCAAATAAATGAAATAATAGAAAAATTATTATTATAGTTACCATTGTTGGAAGTTCGGTTGTTACATCTGATGGCATATTGCCGACTTTTCCATTAGCAAACATTGGTGGATTCTCTTGCATACCTAATATTCGAAATACGGCTGTACGAAAATCCTTATACACATCGGATGGATGACGTTCACCATTGATCTACAACAATAATAATAATTGACAATTTTATCTAAATTCCAAAAAGGAAAATAACAATAGTGATTTCCGATAAATTTTCCTTTCATTGTCCTTTCAATACCAATTCAATGAACATTAGTTGAACAACCCTTCATTTATATACTTTTATTTATTATATACAGGGTGTCCTAGCGAAGAAGTACCTCTCTTACGCAAACAAATCGCTTGTCGTTCAGATATTTGGGTAAGGGAGGTAGCTCATGGTGCGACATCATGTACAACATAACTACAATTTTTTGTTGGAATATAATTATATTGTGTTTAACTGTATTTTTCACCGAATTGAATTGACTTTTTTATCGCAAACACCAGGACAGAACATAAATTTAAACACTATTAGGATTTTTTGTTAAACGAATCAATATTGAGATTTAGAAAAACTAGCTATTATGAGATCGATTGAATATGACGGAAGATTTTTTTGAATCGTCTTCCAGGTCCCAGAAACACTTTCGGGACAGTCTTGTGGTTACTCGATTCTCATTATTCTAATCCACATTTTTTTAGTTCTATTCGAATATATTGTATGTCTGGCCTAAAAATACGTTATGTTGTAGATTATGTTATGTGAAATGTTGGGTGTGTTCAGCGAGGCTAAGCGTTTGCAACGGTTGTACGTTTACACAACTTGCAACGCCACAACTGACGATATGTTGGAATTTAGTAAATTTGAGAGTCACCGTCCAGAGAATGGTTTTCTCAACCGTTTTAAGCGCTTAGCCTCGCTGGACATATCCACTGATATCAGTTTTTTTCCACTTGTTCTCTTAGGCGTTACACCCGATATAAAGTCAGATCCTAAGACGTCATTTATGTATGTAGATATAATAACTTGTTACCAAGTACGAGTTTCTTTAATATAAAAATCAATATTAAACATTGACAGAAAATGTTAAGCGAACACTCGAATTCAAATGAAACGCTGTAATTAATCAATTATTCAATGGAAATTTTATCCGTTTATTGATATTCTCCGTCTTGAATGGATAAAAGAATCTACTAAATTGTTGTATTGTATTGAGATTTTCTGCATAGAAAACTGATCGTGACAATATCGCGTGCTAAAAGACATAATATAGCAAAGAAAGGAAAATACAAGTTACGATTTGAAGGAAACACTAAAGAGCACACTTTTAGTTGATTAAAACGGATTTACCTTGTTGCTACTAGTATACCACACAATCATAAAATAAATCTGTTTAGTAGGTAATCGTTGTTAATAATTCATTCATTCAAATATGTTGATTTACATTTGGTATTAGTTTCTCTTTAAACCACTTACCGATATTAACATGTTGCTTTGATCAAAATAATCAGCCACTGGCATAACATTTTGATAAAAATTATTTAATTCCATTCTAGCCAATGATAATACAACTTGACCTAATTTGGCACCATAGTCAATTTGTCGTTCTAAAACTTTTTGACGCCACGAGATGAGGATCACTCCATTAGTCATCTGAATCTGAAAAAAAAAACAGAGAATTATTCAAAATTGGTTTGTATTCTCGACAAATTAAACAAAAATATTGATTTATTGTTAATAACAGTTCAAATGTTAATATTTCAAAAGCAACGATCAAGATTCAAAGACCAATAAATATTGTATATGGTAGATTAAATGGTTTCATTTTTTTTTTCTCCTGGAATAAACAATTGATTTTTGGTTAATGACAGAATTTCATTTGCCTCCAGATTTGTACAATTTCATGTAGTTAGAAATTTTCTGTTGGGCCTGGACGTCAAAATTCCCTTAATTATAGCAATTTATAAATATTTCTACGGAAAAGTTTTCAAACCCATTGTGTCTATTTAATGTACGTGTTTATGATAGATAGATCCTTGTCAACGTTTTTATCAATTTATTATTAACAACACGCAATCGATTGTGTTAGCAACGGACTTACTACTATAAACCTCTTAAACTTGACCAGATTAAAACAGTGGTGGATCTTGGCAATTGGGGGCCCTGAAACTTATGCTCTTTGAGGGGCCTTTAAGCTTATGTTTTGTAAGGGGCCCCTCAATAACGTACACCAAAAGAAAGACAGATTGTATTATATTATCAAGCTTAAGTTTCAGTTGGTCCTGAAACTTAATCAACTGGATCAATTTGGTTTTTTTTCGTCAATTCTACTTCCGTCATTCTACTAATATCATTGATACGCGAGCTAAGACATCGTTAGTATCCTTGGTTCACTCTTGCGAAGAATGCTGTTCCACTTACTTTTCCTTATTATTTCTAAATTCTACTCTGTTATAACTAGGCGCCGGGGCCCTAAAGCTGAAGCTTCATAAGCTTCATTATAGGTCTACCCCTGGATTAGGAGCTTGGTTTTTTTTTTTTATTTAAATAAATCTGTAATGCGAAAAATTGATAATTTTTCACGTATAATCGAAAGAGAAATTGTTGTTTTGTGTGGATGTAAACTCCTTCTAATGTTAATACTCTGTATATTTTTAATAATTAGTTTATTTTACTAATTCGTCGCCTCTTTTGTCTGAAAAACTATTGGGTTTTCCTGTATTAATATAGTATTTAGTTTTAAACAATGGGAAAATCTGTCGAACAAAATTCAATGAATAAAATATAATGAAAATATAAATACAATCGATAAGTCTAGAACACGTGAGTTTTATAAATCGTTAAATAAAATGACGCGTGATGTGTTAGAATCATTTCCAAAATGACTAAGCATTTCACTGTAGTGTTAAGCTTACCAATAAATTTTCAATTCAAGAATTCAGGAATTCCAAAATTCAAGAATTCCAAAGTTCATGAATTCCAAAATTTAAAAATTCCAAAATTCAAGAATTCCGCTATTCAAGAATTCAAGAGTTAAAGGATTAGTTTAGTGTTTTTCGAAAATCAAGGATAATTTTCAACGAGACGTATATATTTACCAACCATTAGCTTACTATATTCAGCAATTCAAGAATTCCTGAAAACTAACCCGCCCTACGAATGCTGAAATGTATGACGAAAATCTCATGAATTTTTTTTAGACTTGAAATGATTACAAATAATTGTTATTATGTAATTGTAAGAAATCTCAACACTGGAAAATTTTGAGCCACCACTGAGATTTGTATCCGATAATGATTCTGTAACACTTCCCGAAATGTATCGAGTACATCTACAACATCCACCAATTTCGGTCTTTCTTACGTTAGAGAATTATTATATCTCTATAAGTACTATCAATTTAATCACTTAATAGCTTAATTGATTAATTTTAATTTAATTGTAACCAATTAAGTAAATTTCAATTATAAACAAATCGATAAAGTATAGTAATTTTTGGTGGCGTGTTTTTTTTGGTAGACATTGTAAACAAAGATCGAACGATAGCACTTAGTTTTTCCAATTTGTTTTAATAAGTTCTTCAACCAAATATATTCAATATTTGTATAAAATATCGTAACAACACTAATACTTTGTTTTTTTGTTTCCTTTCTCATGTATAAAAGTGCTTTAAAACCAAAATCGTGTTTGGCGTGACAGACAAAATTACTCTATTTTTTGTATTTTTTTTTGTAGTCGTAACAAGTAGAAAATTTATTTCACATGGCAGTTGGTATGTATTACTACCAGTAAGATGAATAAAAAGTTAATTACAATCTGAATTCAAAAAATTGATTTTTGGTAGAAACACACGTGTACCTATAGGAGTAATAAATTTGTAATCTATTCATTATTTTATCGGGCTCTTTCATCGCACATGAAATTGTCTGAACTGTCAATAGTTATGGTTTGTGATTCAATGAATTTGGATTAATCCAATAATGAATTCAAGTCAAGTTCAATATCCCTTATTGGTGTATTAGCGGGAAGTCAATCAAAAGCAGTGCGACTCAGTTACAACGATCACGGTTATAACGAATTCACGTAAAAATTTATATGGACATTCAGGCTTTCATTTATTTAGTGCAATTATTTCGCGCTTATTACAAAGGTACTCCATGGATTTAACGAATCTAGAGGGTGTCCGATCGAAAAGTACCCTCATTCTAGTAGGTCCATTTACATATTTACCAATTTGCTAACAAACTGAAGAAAATGCGAAAAAACTTCCCCTAACATTGTTCGTCTCTTTGGCTGTGCGGTGCTAGGCTCGGCGCGCCAACCTGTAGTCGGCCTTAGATACTTATGTTAACAGTCAGACAAAGTGGGAACTTCCCAATGGGACAGTCCGTAGGTCAAACAATCAAGCTCAGTGGAGTTCGTTATAACCGAGCTTCACTGTATTCATAAAGAAAAACGGAATCACTGTAGAAATGCGTTTTGTTTAAACGACTACAATACAATTTATTACCAAATTATTAAAATAGAAAATTGCAATTTGCATAAAATGCCATGTAAAATACTCTTAACAACAAATAATCTATATATTTGCATATTATTATTATAGGTAGACTTTATTATTACGTATAGTACATATAGGAAATTTTCATGTTGCAAGACACGATTTACAGATAATAGATTGCATTATTTTTAATTCTAAAATTAACCCCAAGTCTAATTATTGGCATTTAAAGTCTTGTTTTTTTAATGTCGACCATAAAAAATTAAAATTAAAATACACAACTAGCTGTATAGTAAATCTATCAGACAAAGTATTACATTGTAAACATAATAAAAATTCTTATTACCTTTTCGGAATATTCAACAACATCCCTCATATTTCTTGGATAACCAGAGACTAGATAAGTTTTTGCATTTGGGGCCATCTTCATCTCTAACATTAGAACTTCGGTGACTGTTTTACTAGACAATTGTCCAAAGTCTTGCATGTCTGTAAAATTTTCAATAATAAATTACCAACTAAATATTTACAAAAAAGATAACGAAATCGACAATTGCATGCTAAACTCTGTATTTTGTTCAAATGTTTGTATGTATGAGTTTGTGTATAAAAAAGGTGCAATAAATACTAACTAGACACGTTAAAGATACTTTTTTTTCCTGTTGGTATGTTATACTTGAGATATAATTAGATCGAATCAGTTAACTTGAAAAGCATTCAATGTAGGTGGTTGGAATGTGTTTTAATCTGATCTAGTCAGGTTAGGTATACAGGAAATAGAATAGAGAACGAGTTCAAGAGCACCCACAAATTATCAATATCTCTTTTGGTTTTTCTTTTTAATATCTTGTTCCTGAACACTGTTGAGATCTGCGTAAGTTAAGCCTCAAAAACTACTTAAGCCGTAATCTCCAATTCAAAAAAATTCTAAAATACGGTGCAATTATTTTTCAATCGTGACTTCAAAATATCAATAAAATCTTATTAAGTTTCAATCGCACACCCAAAAAAATAAAGTCATTTTCTTGCTCACATTTACCTTGATGAACACTACCAATATTGATTAAGCTCGTATGTCCGTCTATATGGGGTCCAACATATAAAAATTCAATCATTTTCTGAACAACAACAACAACACTAATATCGATTATTGACAAATAGTTTGTTTTTGTATGTGTGTATGTGTTTGTATGTAAACATTCTTATATTTGAAATATGCATGTATAGATGTGCTTATCAATTTGTCTTATCGAACAACTTACCATTTCCAATTGCGTATTGTTGTAAGAGGTCAGTCATATTAATATGGGTGATGCCTCTTTTCTCTTCCATGAGGCTGTCGCAATGGGTCACCTTGCCACTGCCGGGGCCCCCTGGAATAACAGCAAAAGATTTAATCCAACTATACAAGTAATTTATAAAAGAGAAATTGTGTAAAACTATGAAATGTCGTGCTTTATTTACATTTCACTTGAAAGTCAATATAATAAATATTATCGATTTCTATCTATAGTTTATGAAATGTTGACGAATCTTCTAGAATATTAAAACTATACAGTGGAATCTATAAATTTTCATCGATTTTAAAATGAGTTTGTAATTCAAATAATGTCAGTAATTATCGATTTTCCGGGAAATGCTCAATAAACATGTTATCAGCATATAGCCAGTAATCTGTTATTCATCCAAATTGTTACAAATTAATTATTATATCTTACCGAGAACAAATATGACCGGCACTTTCGGCGATTCAAATTGCACACTAGTTCCATTATGCATTGGAAATTTGCCTGTTGGTGGTGTAATTGCAGCTGTATTCCTAACGTTTTTCGGTGTATTCTGTGCCCAAGTGTCCTGACTTTCTTCAAAAGCTTGAGAACCATCACTACGCTCTAGAAATAACAATAATAACAACAAAAAATAAAAATTAATAATATAAACCAATCCAAGTTCTGAATTTAACGAGAATCATTGTGTGTGTTGGATATTTTGTTGGTTTTTGAATACCCCATTGTTGAAGCTTAATAATAATCGTTCACAAATTGTATGGATTAAACTCCCCTTGACCGATCTTATCATTAGAATGTGGTCGACCTTCAAGGTTACGTTACGGTTTCGATTCATAGCGTCTCAGATTTTCGATTGTTTAGACCTAATAGTTCTAATTTAGACTGTATCCGCATGATTGTTGTGTGTGTATTTTTTTTTGCTAAAAATAACCCGACTTTTTTATATAAAAAAGCAAATCAATCAACAATAGGTATACTGGTTTAGTGCTTTTTTTAGACTTCATTTGCAAATACTAATTGTACACAGAGCTCAAGCATCAAGCTCAAGATAAGTTATGCAATTGTTATTAATCTTAAGTTTGCGTGTCGAATACAAAGAGCGTGTTGTTAAATGTTTTGTTCATAACTGTATTAAGCATGAATTTTAATTACTTGTTAGTTAGAATAATAGTAGCTTGCTTGAAAAATGACTGATTTAAAATTATTGTTAGATTAATTATATAATTCGTTATAATAAATGCTTGTAAAGGGAATTCGCCCGGCGCCTCCACCAATTTTTCATCGAAATCATATTGAATTTCCTGAAGTATTTTTAAAGGGAATTTTCATTCGTACGCCGTCAGTTTCCAATTTTTTTCGTTAATACTTATTCAAATGCACATATATTTTCCTCAAAATCCCCTATTATGGCAGGCGGACAAAGAGAAAAATATGGAAAAGTCTCAATTCCAGTTATCAGAATCAAACAGAATTGCGTAAAATTATCAGCGGAATAAAGAAAGGAACTGAAAATATAAGCGTGATTCTATTTTTCTGTTTACTGGCATCAATACTTTGCTGTTAACTTATTGTTTGTGCCCCACAGTGTATCATACTTTTTGTTTTCTTCTTGAGTTGGCGGAGTTTATAATTTTAAATTGAATTTCTTCCCAATGAGTTATTATAATTTAAAACTCACCTGTATCTAGACAGATGCCCATGCCAGCAGTTTGACTTTACGTTGAATCCGGTAAAGTTATGAAATCGCAATAACGCGGATGCCGCGTAAATGTTTGCGATCTATTCATCGAGATTTATAAAGTATTTAGTGCTTTTAGTCCACTATTTTATTCAACAAGTAACAATTTTAGTAATCGGGTCACCAATATCACCTACATTTTGAATATTAGGTAATCGTAAAATCAAGAAACTAACAAATTTCACCAACACCATAAACTTTACAACACTCTTTTGATTCAAATTTTGTTTAAAACTATCAAGTTTTATGGAACGATTTGTTTTTTAATAGAAAATTTTCAAAATATACCGTTAGTGTATCGAATAGAACTGTCGTGTTCGTATCAGATCCTGATTAAGAACTAGTTGATTTTCAGTTTTTCATAGGAAAACTGTGAAAATGTTCGGAAATTTGAATAATTAATGATTAACGTCGCTAGTGGTCGGTATCGTTTCTATGGAAATGCGACGACGCACATTTATTTCAATTTGACCAATGTCCATTTGGTGCGCATAAAGCATTATCCTGTTTTGTATTATCCGAGGACATATTCCAATACGTTTGCCATGATATTGGTGGTAATTCATTGTTATCAACTCGCATTGATGATTCATTCGAATATTTGCTAGACGACCTTTCTTTATTGTTCGAGGAAATTGGCACAGGGGGTGATTAACTTGCTGGCATTCAAGATTTATTGATTTTCGATTGAATTGAAAAGAAATTGTTCAGGATCTATAAAGTTTACTCTACCCTTTTTTTGTTGAGAAAAAAACTGAATTCAAATTTTGGAGGAATGGGGAGTAATTCTGGGGAGTTGAATAAAAAATTACCATTTTTTCTCATAAGTTCGAAGTATTTCAATGTTTTTAGTTCCAAGTTTCTTTTAACTGGACTATGAATATTGGGACACCTATAAAATTTTAATTATCCTTAAGGATACGTATTTGTTATAATTCTTGCATACTAGACTATTTGTCCTTTCTATTTCTAAAGAAACATAGTTTCTACCTAAATGAATTATTTATGAAATAATTGTTTCAACATTGGTTTCTCCCACATTTAATAATACGTTGCCAGTCCTAGTTATTTGAGAAAAAAATTCTCTTTCGACAAGCTGTTGTTTATTTAATAATTTGTTCTCGACAGGTCAAGACAATTCAATTATTTAGGCCTTTTCATAATCAATCATTTTTCTAGGTTTTCGAGGGACAGAATTAATAAATGGTTGTGAATAAGAATTAAAAACGAAACTAGTAATTAGACTTTTCGGTATTAACAGAATTTCAATTGTTAAATCGAATTTTTTACAATCATATGGAGAATTTTCTAATTACTTTGGTTCCCAGATCAAAACACACAATTTGTATTAAAAATAATACTAAAACAACATTCCTAAAATTAGATTTAATTTTCTATTGAATTTTTTGTTAATTACTTAATTGATTTTCAAGTTAAAAATTTGTACAAAGCATATTTACCATCCGCCCTTTCGTCTTATCAACGGTGCCAATATCTCAGCATCTTAAAAAAGTGTTCTTTGAGAATAATCTAGACCAGTTGTTCTTAACTTTGCCTTTATCACGAATCGCCTGTAAATATCATTTATTGTCGTGGACCCCCAAGACTTAACTCAAGATTTAAAACCCCAAAGTGCATCATATATTTGAAAGCTCGTAACATTTCTTCAAGCACTCGTGGACTCCTGTGAGAATATCCTGATATCCCGGGGTCCACGAACTACAGGTTGAGGACCGCAGATCTAGACCAGTAGTCGACAAAGCTTTTCGTGTTAAGTGATCATTTAAGAATGTTAACCACCTTGTGGGTGCACATGAGTTTTAGTGTTTTTTAGACTCATAATCCCTTTAAATTGACTTTAATTTATAAAGTCACAGTCCAAGTCCAGTAGCTCTCTCAGAATGTTTACACACGCTTAGATTGTGACTCTACGAGTTAAAGTTACTTTAAAGTTGATTATGAAACTGGCCGATTGCTAGTGTTTTCTAGTATTTAATTTTACTGTACCTAATTTTGAACACGTCGCGGGCGCATTTAAAAGCACTGAGAGGCGCCTAGTTGACGACCATTGATCTAGATTGTTTTAATTAGATTTCAGTTATTTCGGGCAACATTAAGTGAAGACTGTTTAGAGCTTGTATGTAGCTTTTTCTTATTGTAGGTGCTATCCTGTGGTGGTTAATGAACTGATTTCTTTTATTCTAGCAGGATCGGTTTCGGACAATCAAATCTATTCTCGGCTGTGCGCTGTGCGAAACCGATCTTGTCAAAATAAATTAATTCGAGTTAATGAAGATCAGCTTTATTGTTCAAATATATTTGATATAAAATTTCATTACATTCTCTCAAGTTTAGCTTTTTTTCCAATAAATCCCTAACAAATCTATGGGGCGGGCGAAAGCACATTTGAAGGCCTTTATGCATATTTTGGTTGTTTTTCCAAATTTCTGCAATATTTCAATAAAACACTAATAGTTGTGCGTCAATTTACTCAATAAATTCATTGAACACCGTATTTTTCAGTTTTTGTATGTATTTGTATTTTTAAAATTGCGCGCCAAATTGCGGACAGGCGCAATATTTGCTACCAGTTCGGTTTTTAGCCGCCACTCAAATTTTTGAACATAACCTCAATTATAAATGTCAACAATATTTTCTAATTATTAATTCTAACAAAAAACACCGATTTTAATTAATTAATTAAATTAACACAATGTTTTTTGTTACAAATGCGGAAACCTAACGCAATTATCGTTATGATTAATACAAAATTACTTTATTTATTAATGATCTGTGTTATAACCTCAATTGGTCTTTTCTATCAAATACAAATAACGAAATTACAAGAAAAACTCGATAATTTAGGTGAGTTATTGGTAAGAGTAGAGCTCTTGGGTCTAGCCCCCTTCCCGTGGTCGTATGCAGTTGAAATTTTGTGGACACACTATATGACCCACAAGGATATCAAAAATTAAAAAATCACCCCCGAAAAACCAACCCCCTTCCGGGGGTAAACACCCCTATTTCAATCCGTAGGAGCAAAAGGACCCCGCCAAGCGAAAGGGAAGGTCTCAAAACGTAAGTATGCATTTTTTGAAATTTCTATCTACCGTATTTCCTCCCCAAATTAGAGTGCAATGTTGACAGCGTCATGTCGTTGTAAAAATTACCCTCTAATTTGGGGTAGAAATACGTGGGCTACAAATTTCAAAATATTCATACTTACGTTTTGACACCTTCCGCTTCGTTTGGTGAGCGCCTTTTACCCCTACGGGTTGAAATAGGGGTGGTTAGGGGGTGGTTACCGAATAAGGGGTGGTTTTTCGGGGGTGATTTTTTTGTTTTTGATATCCTCGTGGGTCATATAGTGTGTCCACAAAATTTCAACTGCATACGACCACGGGAAGGGGGCTAGACCCAAGAGCCCTACTCTTACCGAGTTATTTAATTAGAAATTGTAAGAAATCAGTAATTTGTTATTAAAATTAAATTACAGAACTGAATCACCAGAAACATGAAGCAATACAAAACAATGTTCAATTGAATCCAATGATAACAGATAATGATTTAATTATAATTTATAATCGTGTCCCAAAAACAGGATCAACTAGTTTTATTGGTGTTGCATATGATTTATGTAAACGTAATAAATTCCATGTATTACATGTTAATATAACAGCAAATAATCATATATTATCAATGAATAATCAATATAATTTTGTGCATAATATTACCAATTGGTATACAATGAAACCTGGTATATATCATGGTCATTTTGCATTTATTGATTTTGCCAAATATGGTTTACCAAAACCATTATTTATTAATATATTACGTAAACCATTAGATCGTTTTATATCGTATTATTATTTTGTACGTTATGGTGATAATTATCGGCCGTATTTAGTTAGACGAAAGCATGGGAACACCATGGTAAATCTATCAAATTATTCATTTAATTAATTATTAATTTATATACTTATTTTAGTCGTTTGATGAATGTGTTGAGAAAAATCTGCCTGACTGTGATCCTAGCCATATGTGGCTACAAATTCCTTTCTTATGTGGCCATGCAGCCAATTGTTGGTAATGAATAATTTTACGATTTTTGTACCAATTTGATTGTTTAATTTGATTACAGGAAACCGGGTAATAAATGGGCGTTAACCGAAGCGAAAAAAAACTTAGTTAATAATTATCTATTAGTTGGTGTAACTGATGAATTACAAGATTTTATTGCAATATTAGAACAGACATTACCACGTGTTTTTAAAGGTGCTATTGATCATTATTTAAATAGTAATAAATCACATTTACGACAAACAGTACAAAAAGATCTTCCAAATGATAAAACAATTAAAAAAATACAAGAAAGTCCTGTATGGCAAATGGAGAATGAATTATATGAATTTGCATTAGAACAATTTCATTTTATTAAAAAACATACATTAAAAGATAAATTACAGAAGGTGATTTATGAGAAAATACGACCGAAAATTAACTAAAAAGGAAAAAGGTAAAAAAAGCCAATTTTATAAAATTTATCTATTTTATTAACGATTCAATCTAAAAATTTTGATAACTCTCTATTAGGAACAATCAGATCTAACTGAACTAGTTGGTGTATTTATTATTATTTTTAAAAAATAGTACTTAATTGATATTAGTTTGTTATATTAATTTATACAGTTTAGTTTTTAATAAATGTAATCCCATACTATTTATCACCTTTCGCTAGTATCCCCCTTTTCGAAATTCTAAAATAATACAACTTTTAATTGAAATCCTTCAAAATCATTTTTATAACTTACCGTTTTTGCAGTGTTTGTTAGAATTTCTGCCATTTCCGGACCGGTATTTCGAACCAGTTCACCAAAAATACTATTATCTCTCATCAATAATCTATATGGATGATCAAATTCAATTAAACAACCATTATCAATAACCATAACTTGATCACAATCAATAATTGTATTAATTCGATGTGCTATTGTTAATACCGTGCAATTTTCAAATTGTTTACGTATTGTTATCTGTATTAAATGATCCGTATTTTGATCAACATTAGCTGTTGCTTCGTCTAATATTAAAATTTTATTTTGTCGTAAAATTGCACGTGCTAAACATATTAATTGTCTTTGACCGACACTAAAATTTGTTCCATTCGATTGGATTTTTTGATAAATCCCATCATTCGTTAATGATCCCTTTAATTGTACTTTTTCTAATGCCTGCCATATATTATCATCGTCATAATCATGGAATGGATCCAAATTATCACGTAATGTCCCTGTAAATAATACCGGATCTTGTGGTATTACAGAGATTTTCGAACGTAAATCATACAATGAAATCTCTTTTATATTAACATTATCAATTAGTATTTTCCCATCAATTTCACCAAGACGTATTAAAGCTGATATTAATGATGTTTTACCAGCACCCGTTCGTCCAACAATACCAATTTTTGATTGTTTCTCAATTTTAAATGTTATATTATTTAATATATATTTTTGTTGGGGATTATAACGAAAATTCACTGATTGATATTCAATTGTACCATTTAATGGCCAATTTTCTGGTGGTTTTTCTTGTATACCATCAAATTCATATGGTATTTCTGTATATTCAACTATACGTTCTACTGATGTCATTTGATTCTCTAATTCACTCCATTGTCTCATGCCCCATTGTAAAATCCCAGTCATACCAATAGCTTGGGTGATCGCTAAACCAACACTGCCGGCTCGGGTTTCTAAAATTTAAACAAAATCGTTTAATAAAAGACCGTTTATAACGAACCAACACGGGTATACAGAGAATCCGGTCGTAGGTGACACAAAAAACAATCTGACATAACAGTATCCTGTTCAGCGTCAGGAATTGGTTAGCTCTCTTCCGGTTTGGGCCCCCTAGAAGCTCCCTTGATAGAAACATCCCTGGTAAGCCCTCCCAGTAGAGGTGGTGCTTCTTCCCCAATTGTTGCCTTATATTCCTCCTTGCGTTCGCATATGCGACACCGCATGAGGTTCCAGGTTCAATCAGAGGTGCACTAGTGGCCCTTTTGGCCAAAAGGCCGGTTTGTTTATTTCCTGTAGTGAATACTTGACGGATATAGGTATAAGTAGCCAGTTCCGCGTCAACCCACGGTTTTAAGGGATGTACTCTACCCGGATGGCAAATTATTACGTTCACTTGAATCTGTATTTTTGCACTGATTTTTGGGGGGCGGCAGTTAAGTGTTTGCACCCGAGCGGCGCCTGGACTGATAAAATGAAAAAAATTTTAACCGTACCTTGTAAAATGACCGAAACTATCACAATACCACTATAAACAACACAGATCATGTCCAGCCAGAATCCAAAAGCTCGATTACATGATAGAAACATAAAGGATGCTGATGTATGTACGTTCTGGTGGTGGTCGAATTCTGATTTTAAAATCTTCTGATTACCACTAACACGAATTGTTGTTAAAGCTTGTAATGTTGCAGTAGTATGTGAAAATATCGGACTTCCAGCTAAAATTTGATAAAAATCGTACGAATTTTCCCAATTATTTATTGGATTAAGTCATACTTATAGCTTCCATTCGTTTAAAGTTTCGGCTACTTGCCAGATAAAATATCCTAAAGAAATAGAAAATAATAAAAATTACAAATGCCGGTAATAACATCCAAGGATTCACAGTTGCTATCACTGAAATATATCCAAATACAACGAAAACAATCTGTTAATAAAATCACATTTTTACAAGTTTGTTGTTTTAAATAAAATCAAATTAAATTTACTTGAAATACATCCATTGCTGTTCCTGATAATGTTTCATCAATCAATCCCATATCTTTTGAGAATCGATTCAAGATTCTCCCGGAAGGATTCTCATGGAAAAATCGCATTGGTGCTTTTAAAATATGTTGAAACATATCATTGTGTAGTTTTATTGCAGCTGATATACAACATTTAAAGAATATTAACGATCTTATAATTGTTACACAAATGGTGAATAGAATTATCGCAAAATAGAAATAATTACACATTTCATAGTTTAGAAATTCAGGATAACCAATTTCTTCAAGATTGACCCTACAATTTTTCATTTTTGTTAAAATAAATGACCACGGGTGACACATAAAATTGATCCATTTTGGAAAAAGTGATCCCATTAGGAAATGAGTATGCGGAAAGTGTTCAATAGGTTGAGTTACGCCGAATTGAGATTTAGCGTAACTTTGTGGCATGTACGGTTCTCGAGATATAGGCGCTCAAATTGAGATTCTGCGACGAGAACTTTGAAGCCCCGTAACTTCAACATCCTTTAACCGATTGGGACCCAATTTGGTATAAAGGTACTACTAGCCAAGTACTATCAGACGGTGGGGTATCACGTAATTTGACCCATATTTACTAGCCCTTTTATATCATTGAAAACTTCAAAGTCCCATATAACTATCACTCATACCTAGTGACTCGGAGATCTCTACACATGTTAGAGCCCTACATACGAGTACATCCCTTGCCTTCTGGTAGTCCTTGGCTAGTAGTACTTTGGTACCAAATCACTGATCACTTTTTTCGAAATGGGCCGATTTTATATGTAACTCTGCTAGTGTCCTTTGAAGATTTACCAGAATCCAACAAAATATTCTGCACCACTGGCGCCTAATTGTGTTGCAATAAATAAAATTATCAACAAAAATATAACAATCGGACCACCAAACGCATTTAAATATTTCCGATAGACATTCTTCGATATTTTTCCAACACTTCTTTGTTCTTTAATAATGTCCGATTTTTTCTCAAATATCGCAACATTTATTATTTCATCTGAATTATCATCAATCTGATCTAAAATCGAATGGATTTTTTTCTCTTCAATCATACGAATTGTTTGATTTTCAATTAAATAAATACGATCAATACAATTTAAATATTGTAATTGATTTGTTATTAAAATAACACATTTATCATTCAAATAATCACGAAAACAATTATCGAATATGTCCCGTCCAACTTGTACATCAACTGCTGATAATGGATCGTCTAATAGATAAATATCAGCATCTTTATAGATACATCTAGCTAGATTGATACGTGCTTTTTGGCCACCACTTAATAAAATACCTTTTTCACCTACACGTGTATTATCACGATATGGTAATAGATCTAAATCACGTTCTAAACAACAGATCTTTAAAATCCTTTGATATTTTATTGAATCCATTTTCTGTCCAAATAGAATATTCTGTCGTATTGTACCAGAAAACAACCATGGTTCTTGTGAACTATATGATATAATACCATTTATCTCAATATTACCACCGATATATGGTGGTTCATTTAAAATTGTTTGTAATAATGTTGATTTACCACTACCAACTTTACCAATAATTGCTATCAATTCATTTGAAGATGCTGTAAAATTGATATTTTCTAAAATTATCTTTGAATCATTCCATTTTGTTGTAATATCTTTCATTATAATTCGCGTTGATCTCTTGATCTTATCATTTTCGATTAATGTGATCGGTAATGGTGTGATTTCATTACTTAATAGATATTCTTTTATACGTTCAATTGAAACTTTTGTCTCTGAAAAATTATTTATACCTAATGGGATATAAACGGTCAAAGTTTGACGTAAATTTGCATAAAATGCAGATACCACAAATACATATCGTGCATCTATATGATGGTAGAACAAAACATACACAAATACACACAGAAAAATCCCAGTTCTATTGAGGAAAATCATAAAAGATACATTTAAAGCTTTCAGATATGACGATAAACGGATATGTCGCATTTCTAATCTGCAAAGAAACCAGCATTTTAGAGAGTTGGCACAGTACATACGTTAAAACGAACGTTAACGCTAAATCCTGTTAGATAAAGAGAAGTGATTGCGCATATCGCGAAACAAACCGTTTGCGCAATTTGCTATCTTCCTCTAATCGGTTTTAGCGTTTAGTAATAAAGATAAATACTTTCTAGCTTCATTTATGATTTTAGCGAACGGTTTCTCCCATGTATAGATTTTAATGATCTGGATTCCATTAATAATTTGTTCCATTAATTGGACACGTTCATCGGTTTTCGGTGCGGCTTTCCGGCGATAAGTTGCCGCCAATTTTCCCATATTCACTGAAAATCTATGAATTATTGATATTATTCACAAAAAAATAGAAGCAAACAAGTCACTTTGAACGGGTATAAAAATGATTAAAAAAACAATTCCAGCCGTTGCTGACCATCCAACAGTCTTGTATAATGCAAATATGATAACGATTGTTTCAATTGGTGCAACAATTAATTGTAAAAAAAACATTGTAGCCATATCAAGACGTCTAACATCATTCGATAATAAATTGATTATTTTACCGATATTATTGTCAATTAATGCTAAACAATTTAATTTTAATGATTTCCGGTAAATCAATGAACAACAAGCAATACGCATTTTCATGCCAAATTGTTGTAAACCATAGATGGAATTATGACCAATGATAACATTTAAAAGACTTATCAGAAAAATCGATGATCCATACATATAGATTTCCTCATCTGTTGTATCTGTATGGTTAGTTTCATATAGATCCATTAATTTTCCAATCAATAATGGTTGACTCATTCTAAAAATAATTATTTATCAATTTTCATTTTTGTTATCAAATAAATAAATAACTACAATACTTTAAAACAAATTCAATAAACAGGAAAAGTAATAAATAAATGACAAATTCGAAACGAAATGTTCGCCATAAAGCTTTCCATAATGATGGTTCTCTATTGAATTGTAATTCTTGATTCCAAGCTTTCTCTAAACGATCACCTAACGGTTGAGATTCGTGATTTTTATAAATCTCGAAATGTTCCTCATCGGTCATCTCTTTTTTATAGCGTCGATAGAATAACGGTAGTGCCCAACTGTAATTTTTTGTGTTAAAAAAAATTTAATACATTTATGAAACATACCAGAAGAAAATTTTGGAAATTGTTGAACATGTTTGCATAGGATAGGCTTGTTTCGCATTTTCCGGTATTAAACTATCATCTTCCATTTTCGTTGTTTCTGTGTGGAAAATTTCCAAGAAAATCAACGATAATTGTTTATAATTGGTAAATTATTTGTTTGTCAAGTTATTATAAAACAACAGATCAATCTACTTACTTACTTATAAAGACACTGGTCTTTTACCAAGTTACCTACTTGGTATTTTTTTTTTAATTTAAATCTCCTTATCTTATCATAAATAAAGGTAAATTAATTTCGTTGTATTATTTTGTTTCTAGAAACTCGAAATATTGATTGTTATTATCATCAATTGATTGGGAATTCGGGGATTCCCCTTACCAATTAAATCAGTTTTGTCATCTTAACAAAACTGTCACTTTATATTTATCCATTATTTTTCTTTTTGGGAAATTAATTTTAATTATAGATTTAAAAATTAATTAATCCGCGCCTGTTAATTGACCTTTAATGTTTTACAAATTATCATTATTTTTGATAAATATTCGGTCACAGAAATTGTCACAAGTTAACCATATTGGAAAATTTGATTATATCATTGAATAAAATACAGTGAAATCTAAAATAAATATTGATATATTTATTTAAATAATGATAAATTTTTGTGTGTTATCAAAATCTGTTTTCTTATCAAAAAGATCTTGTGTTATTACCTATTACTTACAGAATAGAATAGAATATTAAACGTCTACGAAAAGATTTTAATACACTACTAGTTACTGTTAATCCGAGAAGTAATAAATCTTTGATTTATCATACAATTTTTTTCTTCTTCTAATTATTATTATTATTCTATCTATCTATTATTGTATTCTTGAACGAATTTGATAAGAAACCCTCTTGTTTTCTTTTAATTGTTTCTTGTATTTTTAATAACAGTTCTCGATATATGAACAATTTTTTATAATTATATTATGAGACATCATTGTCACAAGTCGCGTGTGTCAGGGTCATTCTTATTGAATTTATCGAGGACAGACTAAAAGGTAACTGACTTGGACTTAAAACATTTAAAAATAAAAGGATAATTAATAAAGAAAAGCCATCTTAAATTCATTCTAATTTATTGGTCTTTCTAAAAATATAATTATTTTCCAATATTGTAACAACATAATTAGAACATTTCAATAGATTCAAGAGTCCTGTAATTTTCCTTTGAAATTCTGCAAAAAAAAATTGTAATTAATATTATTTGAAAAATTGGAAAATCCTGTTAATTTACCTCTTCAGCAATTTTTGCCAAATTATCAGCCATTACTTTACCAGTTTGTTTAACTAAACTGTAGAATAATCCATTTTGGTTCTGTAATAAAACGTAGGGATGATCAAATTCAGCCACTTGTCCAGCTTCCATTACAAGAATCCTATCCGAATCCAGGACTGTATGTAGACGATGTGCTATCGTTAAAACTGTACAATCCTTAAATTTCCTTCTAATCGTTTTCTGGATCAATTCATCGGTTTGTGGATCAACATTAGCTGTAGCTTCATCCAAAACCAATATTCGATTACTTCGAATTGCAGCACGTGCTAAACATAAAAGTTGTCTTTGACCGACACTAAAATTCGAACCACCTTCAGAGACCATGCTGTGTAAACCGGATGGTAAATCGGAAATTGGATTTTTTAATTCGACTTCATCCAGAGCATTCCATAAAATTCCATCTTCATATTCATCAAAAGGATCAAGATTTTTGCGTAATGTTCCCGAGAACAGTACCGGTTCTTGTGGTATGATCGAGATTTTTGAACGTAAATCTTTCAACAGGATTTTATTCGTATTAACATTATCGATAATAATTTGGCCATCAATTTGTGTTAAACGAAATAGTGCCGATATTAGTGATGATTTTCCAGCACCTGTCCGGCCAACAATTCCAATTTTTTCACAATCGTTAATTTTCAATAATAAATTCTTCAAAACATATGGATCTTCTGGTGAATATCGTAATGAAACATTTCGGAATTCTATGGTGCCTTGTTGTGGCCATGATTTCGATGGTTTTACAATAGCTTCATCAAGTTCTGGTGTTATTTCTGTATATTCCAAGACACGTTCCACTGATGTCATTTGATTCTCCAATTCGCTCCATTGTCTCATACCCCATTGCAACATACCGGTTAATGTTATCGATTGTGTTATTGCTAAACCAACATTACCAGCATACGTTTCTTTACCAATAAACAGAAAACTCATTGTCACTAGACCAATATAAATAACACAGTTCATATCTAACCAAAATCCAAATGTTCGTGTACATGCGATGAACATGTAATGTGCTGATGTATGTAAGTCTTGACGACGGTCGAACTCATCTCGTAAAATCTCCTGTGCACCAAAAGCTCGAATTGTTGTTAAACCCTGGACAGATGCAGTCAAATGTGTAAAAACAGGACTTCGTGCTAGAGTAAAAAACAAACAAGATTTATCAAAATCAAGTAGAGCTCAATATAAAAATCTTACTTGTCCCTTCAAGTCGTTTCAAATTCCGACTAGTTGCAAGAAAAATTTGTTTATAAATATAGAAAATACCAAATATAACAACAGTAGGTATTAGAATCCATGGACTAATAGTTGCAACAACGATAGTAATTGATGTTACAGTCAATCCAACCTGGAAAACATTTCGGGGAATTTAAGAGAAATTATTTGAAATTAATATTAATATAGACTTACTTGTAACGTATCGACAATCGAGGGTGGTAAAGCTTCATCAATTGCCCCCATGTCTTTAGAAAAACGATTTAAAATCCTTCCAGATGGATTCGTATTAAAAAATCTCATCGGTGTAAATACAATTTTTGCAAACATAGTATTATGTAGTCGTCTCGATGCACTCATACAAAATTTAAAGATACTTAAAGATCTCGTTAATGTTAATATTACAACTAGTCCTAATAAAATACTATAGATATAAATACAGTTTTCTGATGTTAAAATTAAATTTTTTACTTCTTCCTCTTCTTCTGATTCCATTGATACAGTATCATTGGTTGTAATATTATTGTATATTGCTTGTTCGATACGTTCTTGTTCAAGATTCACCCAGAATGTCAGAAAATAATCAGTACCACTGGATAAAGCTTGTGATATAATATACATGCAGATAATTAGTAATGATAGAAAAAAACCACCGCCAGCTTTTGCATATTTTTTATAAACGGATGAAGAAACACTTCCAGTACCCTTGTGTTCCTTTAGTTCATCCGGTAAGGGTGGTTTTTCTAAATTTCGT
>JAZBHA010000811.1:0-41283 GCA_037464855.1 Iselma pallidipennis
AGAGTTCACTCCTAACGTTCTAGGTCGCGAAGCGGTGCACACCGGGCGGGCATGCGCAGTGATCTGCTCTCATATGATGGAACACGTGCTGCCAGAGTTTAAATCGTACTGGTTTGTAATGATTGGTGGGTTTCTTGTTTAGAAACACCATAAGCACCAACACGTTCGCTATTTCCCATTTGACTCTATAAATTTTGTATCAATAAAGATAAAATCTAGTTTGTCATTTGTTGTGTCAATAATTGAACATAACCTCAGATTCCCTTATCAGAAAATCTGTGCAGTCACAGATTTTTAATGATGAATTTTGAAAATTTGTGTGAATTCTTCGAATCTATACGTAAATTGAAATTCTTATCAGAGAAAACACAAAAAACTCGAGAATTTTTGAAAGCATACAGAATCAAAGAATTGAAAATTATCAAGATTCTAATACGAATGTTGAGTTTACAGAATGGAAATGATAAGAATTTGCTATTAAAATCATCAACAATACCAACAAAAGATTTCGGTGAGATCTTGTATACGGTTTTGAAAAAATACATTTCTAGTCAAAAAACTGTGTTATCAATTGATGAAATCAATGATTATTTAGATAGAATTGCAAATCGAACATCTGATTACGTTCTACTGCGGGACTGCGCTACTTTTTCCTAATGTATACTTGGCCAATTTTGAATTGAATAATTAGACTTTGTAAGCTCAATTTCTTTAAGGGTCTTCAACTACCGATGGTAGTTAAACAGTCCTTGCTGTAGAATCAGCTTTTGGTCCAGGGCCAGCATTAAAACAAACGATTATTCATCATTCGGCACATAGAAGAGAACGTCTTTTGGCTAAGAAATACTAGTATTATCGTTCGTGTGAGTCAGGCTTTTTATCTGTTTAGAGTAGGAAGATTGGTCAGATTCTGGTCTGTGAAGTGAAGCTTATGTTGTCTTGTGGAGATCACTCTCGGCAGCTTGATTTACACAGGTCCACAAAAAGCGTTCTCTTTTATGTGCACGTAACTGTACATACTCTAGGGTGGAACACCAAATAAATAAAGATTTTCCGAGATTATTTCCCATTTTGAGGAGAGTTAATAAAAATACTTACCAACAGTCATCTCTCTATAGTTTCACTGTTTCTTCACTACTAATCCACTTTTTCACTTACATGAATTTTATTAATATTTGCGATTACATTGGGACCACACACAATTGGTTTTCTTGACTATTACACCACGAAACCAATAATAAAATAACTACATTCTCATAACATACTTTATGTTATATTTTCATCATAATTTACATGAAAGACTCGAACATAGATTTGTTCAAAATAAGGCTGAAACATTATAGAACTATGAACTTAAAAAAGAAAATTATCATTACAAAAATAATGTTTATAAGAAAAGTAACCGGTCAGATAGAATAATCTCAATATCAATTAAACAAAAATACCTCTAAAGTCACTATTGTAACATCACCTAAAATGCCACAATTTAAAATTGCTGTTTGTCCAATAAAACTTTAGAGCTCTATAATAATTACGTTTTTCAAAGTTTCAAATACAATTATAAGAACAAGAAAAATACGTGTACTTTTAAATAGAATATCGACAAGTACACATAATATTTATAGAATTTTTTTCCGCAAAAATAATTTCATTAAATAAATAAATATTTTGTGTTATTTTTTTTTCCTTCTAGTTTTATCCATTTTAATTAAAATGGAATGCAATCACAAAAATTCATTAAATTCTTTAATAAATTAACTAGCAAACATATTTTGTTGGGTAGCATCATTCTCAAAATCACTCCAAGCATTATTTAATTCCATAAAAACAAGTTTGGCTAGATTCTCATTTTCAGTACCAGTTTGCTAAAATTTTACCTAAATAATATCAAAAAATTTGATAAATTATTATTCTTACCTTATCAGGATGTACAGCAAGACATGCTTTACGATAAGCCTTCTTTACATCAGCTGGTGTAACTAATTGATGCATTTCCACTTTTGCCCATTTCGTACCATCCCAAAGTACTGTATGTAATGAACATAATAATGCTCGAATATTATTCTTCTTACCATCAGCCTGAAATAGAATTATTTTACATAAATTACAGTAATAATTTAAGTTAATTACCCATTCTAAAACTTTCAATTTCTCCGGATCCATATATATTGCCATTTCTTCTTTTCGCATTTCATTTATTGTTCTTGGTGTATTATCCTTTTTTGCTGTAAATTTATAACCTTGTTGTCCTAATAAATCACCAAATACATCATCACTTTTTGGTAGTTTTGGATTTGTTGTTGTTTTATTATTATCATTCTTTTCATTTAATGGTTCAAAATGGGAACGACTATAATCAGCTGGTGATTTAACTTGATGTTGAGGTGTTGTTGGTGGTGCACGATTTGGTGATGAATTTGCACTAGTTGCTGTTTGATTCCATTGATTGAAATTCACACCTAAATTACCCAAATCTGAGAAGAAATCTGTTGGTTTTTGAGGCTGTTGTTGTTGGGATGGTGATTGTTCAGGTTTAGTAGTGGGAATATTTGATGCCAAACCACTCCAATCACCCAATAAATTATCACTTTGTGCTGTCGTTGTTGTTGTTCCAAATGGATCAAAAACATTCGATTTTGGTGGCAAGTTTTTGGCTGGCGATGTGAATTCGTGTGAAGGTCCATCTAAACCACTAAGTAAATCAAAATTTGAACTAACTGTTGGAATATTGGATGGTGGAGCCGGGCCAGAATTCAAATTAAGAAGATCTACAGCTTCTACTAGAACTTGTGCTGGTTTCTCAATAGGCTACAATAAAAAAAATTGATAATTCCAAATGTTATTATAATACAGAGACTTACAACAAATTGTTCAGTTTCTGAATCACTAGAGTCGGTACGTTCTAAGTCAACATGTGCTGGTAAACGTGGTGATGGTGGTGGTGCTGGTCGTTCTGGGGGTGGTTTACGTGGTGAAACTTGTGGTTTTTTCACTGATGGTCGACTTACTACAATTTCAAGAAAATTACCTAAAATACATAATTGATAATTTTAAAAATCTACCAAAATTATCAACAGTTTCGTCTTTTTCAATTTTCGTTCCAAATAATGTATCCGATATACGCTTAGTTTGATCACGGATCCATGGTGGTGATTGTGTTGGTTTTCGTTCATCATCCGATACAAATACATTCAAATTTACAGTAAACCGATCTTGATAGTGATCTTGACCATCTGATAATTCATCCAATTCTGATCTAAAAATGATAATTTCATTAATAATTAATAATAAAAGGATTGTTTAATTATTACTTGTTGAATCTTAAACAAGTCTCTTCCTCCGGTATAAAACCTGTATGTAATTGAATCTGACAAATTTTGATACCTGTAGCTTTGCCTTGGGTCATTACACCACCCAGAATATTACGTGCATGATAGATAACAATACAAACATCACCACAGACTGTTGTATTTATCGGTAGAAGACACTGAAATATTGATAATTCAAACCATTGTTTATGGAGATTTACCGAATACGGTTTTGGCCGACTAGCCGACTAATGACTATTCGGCTATTCAGAGACCGATTAGTCGGCTTTGCCAGCTAACTTCAAATAGCGCAAAAATACCCTTCACAACCCTTCACTTGAGCCTTCGTTGGGACTAGTGTGTATTTTCCAGCGCACCGTGTGCTATACCAGGGGTCTCCAAACTTTTTAGACTAAGAGCTACATTGACTCCTCCACTAAGTCCCAAGGGCCAAGACCTAGCTAGCTAGCTCATCATGCCAACATACTGTAGTTTTGAATTACATTTATTATTTTGTATGATTTGCTTATATTGTAAAATAAATTTTACAATGTTATCAAAATAAACTATGGCAGGCCGGATTGGTGGTGCTCTTGGGTCGGTGTTGGCCCGCAGGCCGTAGTTTGGAGACCCCTGTGCTATACGGACAAGGTCGACATGTCGCTATATGTTTGTTTACTTCATCAACTGCGTGTAATCTCTCCGTAATTTATTAATTTTAAAAGGAATTGATCATTATGTCGCGAAAGAAATCACGCGTTTGCACCTTTTTCGAAGAGGTTGATGTAGAACCGTGTAAAGTACAGTGTAACGAAGCCTTATCATAGCTTATCAAGACTAAGCCGACTAATCGGTCTTTTTGTGGACTACAAAAGTGGCCGAATAGTCGGTAGTCGGTACATCTCTATATTTATTTGAAATGAATAAAAATCTAAAAAAATACCTTTCCTTCAGTGACATTATAGAGTCTCATCCGTTCATAGTCCTGTAATGTCGACAATATACAACGATTCTCATTATAAACCTCTAAATACGGTCGACAACCATCCCTGATCAATAAAAACGATTTTATTTAATAAATAATCAACTAAAAAATAGAAGAATTACCGTAATTTTGTAAATAATGGAACTGGTTGCATTTGAATTGAAACTAATGTGACTGGTTTATAATGTGGATAATTGGATGGTTCTTTTACAATATCAGCTAAATAATATAAATAACGTAATTCAGATGGTCTCATATTTGGTGGCATACGTTTAACAGCAAACATTTGTAAAGCATCTTCCGGTATTTCAAATAAACCACTATAAATCCATAAACCACATACCATTGTAGCTGATGTAGCTTTACCATCCTAAATAAATAAATAGAAATATAATTAATCATAATAATAATGATATTAATAAATGTTGTTTTTACCAAACAATGTATAACAACAACATTCCGACTATCACCAACTAAATATTGATAAATATCTTCACATAATTGATATAATGAATTCAATAATGGTGCTTTAAATTGTTCCGGGTAAGCAAATGAACAATCAACAACACGTATTTGTCCAAATTTTGTTATTGAATGATACGATCTACCTGATAAATTATATATTGAATATTTCATATTTGGATGATGTGAATCTAAAAATAAACGAACATCTTCTATATGATTTGTTTTATATGTTGATTCAATTCCTTCAGATGGATATGGCATTACTAGAATTCTTGATGTTAAATAACTTATATCTAAATCTGTACGACCCATTGATCTAAAAGAAATCATTTAAATTTTTTTACAATAATAATTGATTAGATAGATAGATTTCCATACTGTTGCATTGTGGCCATCACTTTTGAGCTTGTATCTTTTAAATTTTTGAAAAAACTACCAGCACCACCACGTATTGACGAGAACAAGCCAGATTGTTTTGGTATTTCAGGTGGTTTATGTTGTGGTGGTGGTGGTGGTTGATTTGGTCTATCAGGTCTATCAGGTTGTTGTCTAGGTGGTGGTGGAGGTTGTGGACGTGGCGGTGGTGGTTGTTGTTGTGGCTTAATACCATTATTCTGAATACTATCATTGATTGTTTCTATTGGCATTTTGGGTTGTTGGAATTGTAATGGAGTTCGTAAATTATAATTATTGCTTTCAGCAATTGCAGCAATACGTTCTAATATTGATGAAATATTCAATCGTTGTTCTGGATTCACTTGGAGACAACCCCCTTTAACAACACAAACAAACATTTTAATAACAATTATGTTTTTAAGTACAATTAACTTACGAATGATGTCATGAAAACAGGAATATTTAGGATCTGTTGGAAGATTATAATTAGCATTAATAATACGTAATTTTGCACTATCCTCAAATGGATGTTTCATATAACATAACATATAAAGTATACATCCTAATGCCCAAATATCAACTGGTGGACCTATCATATAATTATTCCAAGTATCTACCATTTCTGGGGCTCTATACATTGGTGTTGTAAATCTAGCCATCTAGAAATTTCAATTAGAAAAAAACACACAAATTTAAGAAAAACACGTTAAAGAAATAACAGACTTTCTCTTCTAAACTTGAATGTTGATTAGCCGACCATGTTATATCCGGTTGATGGATTTCTAGAGTTGCTGAACCGAAATCACATAATTTTATTAGACCATCTCTACTTATTAAGAGATTTTCAATTTTCATATCTCTATGGATTATTGGTGGATTCTGTGAATGCATATGTGATAAGGCTTTACATGTTTGATAAAAGATACGTGTTATTATGTCTGGTTCAAAAGCCCCAGTACGATTTTGAAGGATTTCGATTAATGACCCACCTATAAATGAAATGTTTTAATAGTTTAAAGATGGATCGAATCATAATTACCGGTGCACAGTTCGGTAACTAATAAAAATTCGAATTGTCCATGAGTGGTTTGGGATTTATCAATGAATGAAGCTGATAAATATTGAATTATATGTGGATGTCCGGATAGTTTCTTCAAAAAACTGATTTCTTGTATAATATTCTGTCTAGCTTCCTCATCAGCAGCTAATAATCTCTGTAAAAACAAACAATAATATCGAAAATCAGCAATTTTTTCGATTAACAGATTTAAAGGTTATTACTTTTAAAGCGTACTCTTTACCAGTTGCTATGTCTTGGGCAACAAAAACTACCGCAAATCCACCTGGAAATTATCGAATTTTAATTGAACAATACGCTAAAAAGAGATTTTCCTCAAAAGAAAAATCAATAGTTAACAAAATTAACCTTCAGCAATGACTCTTTTTATTCGTAATTTAACATTTGATATCTCAATAATTTGTCCAACGAAATTGTTATCATTTTGACCATTCGTTGGGCCACTAAAGTATTCACAGGCCGATTTAAATAATTCACTCATTTTTTATTAAAAAAAAAAACAACAAATTTGTCATAAATTCATAACAACAAGAGACACACAGAAAATATAACGAAATCTGATCATTTGTAATCCACCTACGCCAATGGGAATTCTAGGGGATTTTCGTTTTGACACCCACGCAATTCAGACAACCAACCGTACACGAAATATCCCCAACCTTTTCAACGGAATACCGCCGATTTTATTCAATTATCTTGAAATTATCTCAATTTAATCAACAATTTTGACGTAAATCGTGAATTTTTGTAGCTGGAATTTCAGAAATTATGCTTTTAGTTGAAATTTTTTAGGAAAATCAATAACTCAACTGTTGGCAACAGTGATTATTGACAGATGTCAAAGTGACGTCTCGGTTGTTGTTGCTGATTGATGTTTTTGATAAGAATTCGTCAATTTTTATCAAAAAATAATCGATAATAACTTAATTAAAATACCATATTGGGTTAATTTCTCTCCAATAATTCTTGATAAATTGATTGTAATGTCAATATAGAAACGTGTCAATTGTGAATTGTTGTGATTATGTCCAACGTGGAGAATTTCAATTTTAAACCGGTTGTACCAAAAAATGGGCAAATTATAATTGAAGATGTCCAAGATTTAATATTGTGTAAACCACGTTTAATACCATTGAAAAGTTTAACATTAGAGAAATTGGAGAGAATGCAACAGGAAGCACAGAAAACCAAAGAAGCAATCAACGAGAATAACCATTAGAAATTTGTTCTGGAACGACAAGATAGCGAGAAAAATGGGTTACGGACCTTTAATTTCAAAAATTCTATTATCATTTATATTATCAGCTACAGTTTTATATCGTTATGGGAATTGGTTTAGACACCATATATTTGTTACGTTAATTGTATTGGTAGCGTGGTATTTTAGTTTCCTGATCATTTTTGCATTACCATTGGATGTGATCTCGGTAAATTTACCGACTATTTATCCTACTGTTTAACGTACAATTTGGAATTTGTTGTTTTTTTAGACACTGTACCGGTCATTGCCGGATAATTGTACATCAGTCACAAATACTACAATTCACGATTTGGTAAAATGCGAAGAGCCTTGGAGTCGAGTACCGGATGAAGTATTTCCAAATTTATGGCGTACCGTATATTGGACAACACAATTCTTAACATGGCTAGTAATGCCTATGATGCAATCATACATAAAAGCTGGTGATTTTACAGTAAAAGGCAAATTAAAATCGGCTATCATTGATAATGCAATCTATTATGGTTCATATTTATTAATATGTGGTATATTGTTAATCTATTTAGCTTTGAAGCCTGGTATTGATTTAGATTGGCCGAAATTAAAAGCTATAGCATCATCAGCTAGTAATACATGGGGTTTATTTTTATTAGTTCTATTATTAGGATATGCTCTAGTTGAAGTGCCTAGAAAACTATGGAATAATTCAAATCGTAATTTTGTATTAACACAAGCCTATTTTAAAGCAGCCAAATTAAGTTCAGATAAATGTGAAGCTGAAGAAACGGTTGATGATGTTCTTGAGGTATTATATTTTATCACAAAACAAGACAATTATTAACACAAATCAATTATAGTCATTACAAGCTGTATCGTTAGTTATCCATCCGAGTCATCCGTTATATCCGAATCTAGAGACAATTCTACAGAAAGTTCCAACTGAATTACGAGACAGGATGACTAGACGACAATTACCTGACGATACACCAACGGATCTACCTAGTGAGAAAACGTTAATTCGTCTCCACAAACAAGTATTTGTTTCTGATATGTTTAGTACAACAAAAATTAAAAAAAAAAAATACCAATTTTTAGACGATTAAATCGTTGCAAGTTCTACAAAGAACCGAAACACAATGGAGTTTATTAGTAGAGAAGATTTTCGATTTGGAAGATACTTTGAAGAATCAAATATCAAGAGATAGACGTTTTAAGCCGACATTTCAAAAAGACAAGACAGTTTTTAATCGGTTCTTCTACACACCAACAGTTGGTTAGTTTTAGTTGTATTTTAGAAAATCACGAGAATTTTGTAATATTTTTGTTTTGATATTTCAGAGTGGTATTGGAAATGTCTGATTTATATTTATACACAGAAATGTTTAGCTATTTTTGCTGGTATTTTTTCGGTAGCTGTTGTCTGGTCTGAATTAACATTCTTCAATAAACAACCAGTTTTATCAATATTTGCAATAATTGTAGATTTAGCTAAAGATAGTTATGATTATTCAACAATAGAGGTAAGATTATCACAAATTGCAAATAGTTAATAGTTAATATTTTTGTGGTTCTAGTTATTATCAACAATGACAATTTTGTATTTATGCTATTGTGCATATTCGACAGTTTTAAAAATACGAGTTTTAAATTTATATTATTTAGCACCCCATCATCAAACCAACGAGTACAGTTTAATCTTCTCAGGGATGATGTTAAGTCGATTAACACCACCATTATGTTTAAATTTCTTAGGTTTAATTCATATGGATAGTCATATAATTAAGGAACAAGTAATGGAAACACATTATACACAAGTATGTATCTTTATCAGATAAGACAAATCGTTATTAAATTTTTCTGATAAATAACTAGATAATGGGACATATGGATGTAATTGCAATAATCTCAGATGGATTCAATGTATATTTTCCAATGGCCATTCTAGTATTCTGTTTAGCAACATATTTTAGTTTAGGTGCACGTCTATTAAGTATGATCGGTTTCCATCAATTTATTGGTGATGATGAGATGACCACCGATTTGGTTGAAGAAGGACGTGAATTAATCAAAAGAGGTACTTGTTAACTCAACAATCCATAAAATATATTATTATTTTAATTGTTAACAGAAAAACGTCGACGTCAACGTTCCGAAGAGTCATCAATGCGTCGTCGAGAACTCCAAGAACGTTTCCCGGCACGCTTTCATCAATCACGTACCAGTTCAGATACGATTCGTCCAATGACCCAAATGGGTAATTTCGAAAATACACGTTCAAATCTATTACAAGAATCCCATCCATTGGAAACGTATGATGGTACACGATATACAGATGAAATTGATACAAGATTTCCACCGGATGATGATATTGATGCAAGATTTGGTGTTAGTACTGGTGTTAATGAATTAGAACCGAGATTTTCCAGTTATCAAATGGACCGGAATTATCGGAATAGAGTTGGTGCACCGCCTAGAGGCATATTTGATGATGTTTAGTTATACTAGCCGTTAATAGATGGCGCTATTACTATAGATCTATTATGGATGATGTCTAATTATATTTGTCGTCAATAGATGGCGCTATTACTATAGATCAATTCTCTATTATTTGTAGATTATAAATTATTGTTTTTAAAGAATATTTTATACGCTTTTTCGATTGTTATTAAGTTATTAATATAAATGTAATTAATATAAACATTCCATTATTGTATCTGTGTATGTAATTGTTACTTAATTTGTGTTATTTTATGTTGTGTTTCACCAATTGTTGGTAGTTATGAGGTAGTTATTTATGGAAATTCCTTTCATAAGAGAAAATATTTTATTAATATTATTTTAAATACAAGTTGTAAATTCGAAAAATTTGAGAGCATTTTTATTTGTTTTGTTGTTATTATTTAAGCTAGATATATAATAAAAAATGTCATTATAGCCAAAGCGAAAAATGCTAATGTATACAGAATTGTAATTCTAGTAAGTTTATTCTGTTCAGCATCATTTAAACGATTAATAACAGGTTGTTTTTGTAAACTTTCCAATGAAAGTGGCTCTAAAATTACTGTATTATTTCTTTTAATATTATTTCTATCTAACAAATATCCATATTTATTAAAATTTAAACCATTCTCATCATTATCATCATCTATTATTGGTGAAATTTCATCTAAATTACTAGAATTTTTCTGTCGTTTAGATTTTCTATGATAATAATTTAATGATGATATACGTGAAACTAATTCATTAAAATTATGATAACAATAGATGGTTTGATTAAAATTGAAAATCGGATGATAATTTGAAAATATTAATTGCCTATTATCTAAATTAAAATTATCACAATTATTATATAGACGATGATCTTTTAAAATACACACAATTTCAATACACTGATTAAAACATGGCACATAATCAATCTTATCAATATTACTATAAACACAATTTGAATTTATCAAAATATTATTATCCGTACACACAAAATCATTTAAATTGATCATTAATTTCACTAAAGTTCGATTTGATTTAAAATAATTATCACTATATACATGAAAATTCCAAATTTCTTCTTGATATTGATAAGGAATCTCTTCACATTGTTGTATTGTTGTATTATCTATTGTAGATTCATTAAATACTTCTAGTTTTCGGTTAAGTCAATTGATTTTTGTTGGTAGATTCTGCTCGATTCGTTGTAAATCATATAGAACTTCCAATATACACGACATACTCCAAGCTTGTGTCCGGGAACTGAAACTACAATATGCACCATTTGTATTTGTTAATTCCGGCAAACCACGCCATGGTGATGTTTGCAATTCAACGAAATGTTTCGATAGAATCAGTTTAATCTCTGATAGAGTCTGTGGTAAGACACCATTAGCTGCAGCAAATTGTAATTTCGCTCGTAAAAAGTAACCAATTGGCCAAACCCATTCCTAATCAAAATCAATCAATAATTAATAAATTAAGATAATATTTAGGAGACAAATTACCGGTCCTTGATGATAATTAAAACCATGTGCTAATTTAGGATTATCCGAATCATTGGCATTATCATAATCACCATTATACGCCCAATCGTCCGGATCTAAAGTTTTCATACCTAAAGGTCCTAACAAGTGTTTCTCGGCTTTCTCTAATGCACACCATGCATGTTGTGGATTGAATAGTTCCGGTGCTACAACCATAGCAATTGGAAAATTACATCTTAATTGATAATCCGTCCATTCTTGACTAGCACCATAACAATCTTTATAAATGCCTCTTTTATTAATTAGATCCGGTCGTATTTCATCATCTATCGGTTCTGAATTGATATAGAAATATTTTTCGAAATTTATTTGTATTTTATTTGCCCATTCTTTAAATGTCCATTTAATTTCAATACCATTTTTCGATTGTCTTCTAACACCATCATATGGATATAAATTTTCGGTATATAATTTATTCAACCAACTAATACAAGCTTTTGATAGACCAATTAATTCAATTGCTGAACCATCACGTGGTGTTGCTGGTTTACCACGTATACCTGCTTTATCCGAAGAACCCATCTTGTCCATCCATGTACCACAATTCCACGTATTACCACCAAATACAAAACCAGTTTCTGGATGTATACCAATTTGATTATTGAAACCTTTTTCAGTCATATGTTCATCGATTTGTTTGCCAGCATTACGTTCACGGAATATTAAACCTTGGAAATGGACCATGACAGCTTCCTGGATTACATCGTATAATGGTTGATCTACTGCACCAGGTGGTTGTGGTGGTGAATCATCGTTTGGGAAAATCCGTGATACAGTATCAGATAATATTGATATACCATTAGGAGCATCTTCAACATAACATTTAATACAATACAACCACCACCAAATTGCATCACGACAATTGAATCGTGAATTACGTCCACCATCTAGAAGATTTGGTATCAAACCATGGCGAAGACATTGTGCATATCCTAAAATATGATAACGTGCCTCCTGATAACGACCAGTTAATAGAAATAGTCCTCTTAATGCTATAAATGTATCACGTCCCCAATTACGCATATAACCAACAGAGAAATGTGGTAAACCAGCTGATAATGTCACACAAGCTTGTATCAATTCATTAGTATTATTATTTTTACGCTGAGGTGGTTTTGGTGGTAATAGATTTGGTGATAATGTTGGTAAATCAGCTGATTTGATATAAGCACCAAATTGTACCGAACCCAATGATAGAGCTTTCACAAAAGTGGAACCATTTTTGACAAAACTAGAAAAAAAATCAGTAATTCAAAGATATCACCGAAAAAAAAAACTTACTCAGCCATAAGTTTGTAACTTTGCTCAATTAATAAAACATAAACACCAGTTACAATTACATCAAAATAACAAGGAACCAAATATCTAGGGATTGACTTTAATGATTTTGTATTCTCTTCAAACCATTGTCCTAAAGGTTTAGTACCTTCATCTAGTTTCAAGCGTTGCCAAATATAATCTAAAAAAAAACATTAAATATAATAAAAATTTGACTATAATACACTAAAAAAAATACCAATCATCCAATTGCCATCACGTAAATTAGCACACATCGGATGTCCCAAATCATTATTTGGTCGTATTTTTGATAATAGAGACATAAAACCTTGAAAACCAGCATAAACCATATTACCAAATCCTGGTATATTATACGTATCGAAACCATATCCTTCATCACGTTCTTCTTGATCACATCGATATAAAGTACGATTTAAATCGGCTAAATTTAACATATTTATTATTTTCGTTAATTCAGTTTCTTTAGTTAATGAGAATTGATTGATTAGATTGCGAACATTTCCTACAGCTTCCTTCATATCTTGTGGCAATGATACTCTGAAATTTTATTACAAATTTATGACAATTCTAATGGAAATCTTTAAATTTTCGGAGAAATTACTTGATCACAGCAATACTACCCGGTTTGAAATTCTTGAAATTCAATTGAATCATTTTAGAATCACCGGAATCACCACGTTCAAAGATTGTTGAATTTTCCAATTGAACATGTTGATTTAAAGTTACTTGGTATTCAGACAGGCCATTGATCCATTGAGAATCTTGTAAGAATTTTTCAAATTTTGCATATTTCGAACTAAAATCAATCAAAATTAAAGTCTATCAGTCAAAGAAATGTGTTTAATTTAAACAGACTTTGAATTGGTATGAGTTAGAGTAGCTTCTAGAACAATTTCATCTAAAACACCTTCAACTCTTAATGGTTTTATATTACGTTGATGATTAGCTGTATTATCGGGTGGATGGCCAAAAGCTGTAAAAGCCACCAATATGTAACTCTCATGAGTATCGGGACAATGTCTTGTAACCGCAACAATATCAGGATCCATTTGATCAACATAAACCTTAAAAAATTCAATATTAAATTTCATAAATGAAAAAAAATTAAATACAGGGAAAACTCGGTTATAACGAATCCCAACTGAACCCACAAATTAGTTCGTATTAACCGTTATTTGTTATTTAAATGAATATATAAGCTAGAATTGTAACGCTTCATGTTAAATGATTCATTTTCTAAAGTGATCATTATGTGAAACGTGTGAACGAATCATTTTCATTTTCATATAAAATGAATCATTAAACATGGAGCACCAGAATCTAGTTTAAAAGATGAACAGAACCGGACTGGAGTACTTTGGCACTGGGCGAAACTTGACTGGCATTACAACAGATTTCCAGTCCGACTATGAAGATCACAGCATTCACGGTCCAACAAATGTATTTGTACGCTTTAGCTGTGAATTCGTTATAACCGACTTTTACTATAATTAATAATTACTTGATTAAATCCATGTTTTCCTAAATAGAAATGTAGATCATTGATTGCCTTTTTTGCTGCAATAATCCCTGTTTTTCTCGTCACATATTTAACATTTTCTTCAGCCAATTTTTCATCATCACTCCATTCGGTATATTGTCGATCTTCATCAACAACATGTATATGATGTGGTACCAATTCATCATAACCACGATTTGAACCACTAGCACAACATGCCATATTAACTAATCCTGAACTTGGTAATAAATCAAAAACAGAACGTTTTACAATTGGACTAGGATTATCATGGGTTAAATCTAAGAATAATGCATGTGCTATTGATGGTACTAATGGACGTATTTTCGGTTGATAAAATGACCCAACTGGACAACCACCATAACGATAAACTAAACGTCCTTGTTCGTGGGAATCCCATGCTGACATTGCTTCTACAAATCAAATAAAACTAATAAAACTTGGATCTAAATTGTGTTAATGATAATACCTCGAATTAATGATGTAATTCCTAAACGATTAACAAAAATATTATCAGTCATATCGGAATTTGTAAATAATTCAGCAACAACATATAGATCAGGTCGTACACGTCTGGCACAATCTAATAAATATTCAGCAACTGGTATTGGTGTTGAATGACAATTATCTAAACGTACACCATCGAAAATTCGTGCTGTTTGTTCAACATATTCCCTCATATGATTCCATAAAAATGGACAATCTTCCGGTTTATCACCATAACGTAATTTAACACTATCACCCCATGCAATTAATTCACGTCGTAGATAAATATATGAATCAGATAATGCGAAATTCTTTAAAGGATCAGCATTCATTACCCAACCATTATGGGCCATTAGAAATCGACCATTATCACTATACATATTAGCTTCATATTCTTGAATTGTATTAAATTGTTTATAATCAGTAAAATAACGTGGTAATAATGGATTTTTTTGGGAGACTTTTTCAATACGTGGACCATCTAATTGTATACGAAAATAACGTATACCAGCTATACAATTATCAATAGCTGCATTCAAATGATTGTTGATTTTATCAATTATTTGATTATTTAATTCATCTAATTTATGTTTAAATTCTTCGGTACAACGTTTTAAACGTGTCTCTTCATCGAAACAATCTGAACGATAGATATTATATAATTTCAATGCTAAATCCATATTGATGGTTGCTTGTAAACGACGATATTGTGGATCTTGGATTAATAATAATTCTTCTTTTATATGATCTTGATTTGTTGCAACTGTTGTACGTGATAGATTAGAAAATTCGGCTACTAATCGATTAACATCACATATAAACATCTCTTGTATATTAATTTTCTTTAATACTTCCGTATGTAAATGATAACGTATCGAATTTAAATGGTCTTCGGTATTTACTTCCACTGGTATACCACGATCTTCATATAAACCATTACTTATATCTAATGAAAACTGATATAGTGCTATATCCAATAAGTAGGATGGACGCATATATGGACAATTCAAACAATTATATGTTACTTCTGGATGTTGATTCAACCATTCACTTTCATTAGCTGTATGATTTAAAACAATATCACAAATTGATAAGATTTTCCATTCGGTACGTAGTTTTTCAATTAATTGTTCGATATCTTGAAAATCGATCATTTCACCGGTGGTTTTCTTAAAGATTGGATTCACTTTTAATTGTTCACATAAACTATATGAGGAATTTGATTGACCTAATGCCTAAAAATTATAGGAAAATTAATAAAAGAATATTGAAGATGGAAGCAAACAATTACTTGAATTGGTGTAAAATGGATCATATTATAACCGGACTCTTTAGCAACAAGAAGTTTATTCTGCCAAGTATCAAATGGTCCTAGACTTTTTGCCAAAACTGTCTGGCACTGGATACAATCTAATGGTAGATCCTCATTGTTGCCGTATTTTAAAACAGGATCAACCAAGAAAAATCCAGAACCTTCATGTTTGTCTCTGTAATACAAATGTATTATAATTTTTTTTTTAAGTTGTTTGACTGAAAGAATTACCCTCCATCATAAGTGAAATAGTAATGAAAACTTCCAGCATGTTTAACTTGAATTTCTGTTAGATAAGCTGTATCATCAGCATGATTACAACCTTCATCCTGTCGCCATTCTAATAAATTATAATGATGTCGTTTATATTCTTTACCAATTATAGGATAATTACAATATAATGAAATTTTACGACCCATTAATGATGGTCCAATACGAAATTGTAAAATCCAATTTTTCTCAATACGATATAATATAGAATCTTGATGTTCTTTATCGTTTAATGTTAATACACGTACTTGAGTTCCGGATGACATTTTTAATGATTTTTCAACAATTTCGGCAATTTCTTCGCTACTGTCGATTATTTCAAATTGTTGTTCTTCTAACAAATCTGTTTTTATAGAATTTGGTTCGGGAATTTGATCAGAAATACCGTTTATTTGGATAACTTCTGTGTTTCCAACAGGCAAATCTTCAACTGGAAGTTCTTCCACCAAACTAGGATCGTTAATTTGATCAGCAATACCGTTTACTTGGTTGTTCTCAACAGAACCTTCGTCTCCTGTCCCGTTTATTTCCAATTTTTCTCGAATTGGTTCAATAGAACATTCAACAGTTATCTTATTAGATTTGTTTTCAATAGTTTCTTGGACTTGTTGTTCAAGACTGTCGATGTTTTCCGAATTTCCCTCTATTTTAGTTTGAGAGTTGTTTTCGTTATATGGTTTTCCTTCAAGCTTTCCAATTGTATCTCTTTGAATTGGTTCTTCAATTTTCTGTTCAGCAAACTGTTCCAAATTCTCTGATTTTAATTCAGTCTCAATCGAAATATTCTCCCAACTACCAAACGATTGTGATGCAACTTTAGCATAAGATATTTGTGAATTGACTTTTTTACTCTCTTTGATTTCAACATAAACCGGTTTTACAGATTCAACTAAATTCTCTTTAGAGTTACCATTAACTTTGGTTTCAATTTTACTACTGGAACGATTAGTAGTTGTTGATTTTTTGATTTGATAATGTTCAATAATTGATGATTTTGGTAATTCGTCTTTTTTATTTGAATTCTTTTTAGTTTTTCGATCACGTACCGGTACAAATGAAAATCCAATTGGATCGTTCTGTGAATCTGGATTAGTTTCAGGTATTTGTGTTAAAATTGTTTGTTTATCTGGATTTTTATTATCCGTTTCAGGTTTTTTTGTTGGGAAAAATGAAAAACCAACAAAATCATCAGTTGGTGAATTGCCACTATTATTACTATTAGTAGATGGTGGTTTTTTCGATTTTTTGGCACGTCGTTTTATCGGTGATTTTGTTGGTTCATTTATTAGATCTTCAGTTAATGTTTCTTCAATAACTTCTTCAATTGGTGTTGTTAATGTTGTACTGAATGTGGGTTCTTCAGCTGGACCACGATAACGTTTCTGACGGACTCTTGGACTTTTTGTTCGTGTCCTAGGATTTGGACTTTCTACGGAGTTATCGTCACGTCTAGCTCCAGTTATCTAAACAACAACAATACAAATCATACAAATCTTTGTATTTACAATCAAAATATTTACATTCTTTTTGGTATAGAATTATATTAATTACAACTTACACCTTCTACATATTTCGATACACTTAACAATTTCAAAATACACCACAATACTACATATCTTGTTATCTGTAAACTGATATGAAGACTTTTATTGAAGAAGAATCTGATAGTGAATTTATTCAATTTCCATAATGTTGAAATAATTGTTATCAAATAATTATTAGAACGATTGCACTGATATGGCCTTGTATGTCTATTTAATTTGTTATACATTCTATTTATTTATATCAAAAAAAGGAAGAGAGAGCAAAATAAAAAAATTCTGATCTCTATGAATAAACAAGTTAAATTGAAAAATAGACTTCTCTTTGGTTGTTGACAAAATATAATGCAATTAAAACGCAATCAAAAGCCATAGGTTAGATAACATTATTGGCTAGTTCTGATAACGATATTATGTTGTAATTTTAATACAAAAACTTATAAATAATTCAATTTTATAATTATACAACAATTATAACCTCCAAATTGAAAATTTGCAATTTTATCAATTTAAATCAATTAAATCACTTACCAGTTTTTATTTAATTCCGAAAATTTCGTCTAAATATTGTTTAATTGTCGCAAAATCTAAATTTATTATTAACAAAAAAAATGACCTTTATTTTTGAAAAATTTAAAATTAGTGCGCTAATTACGGTCAAGGTGAACTTGACGTGACAACCAGTAATACCAACACATTTTCTAACAATTCCCCTAATCATTACCAACCTAATAATCATTCGATCTAAATTTAAAATAAAAATTAGATTAAATTAATTAATTAATAAAAGAGAAATGACATTAAATAAAATCGAAATAATCATCAGTAATTCCAATTGTAAATATTTAAAACTGAGATAAATTTAATTTAATAGTACAAGGTCTATTGATTAAATAAACGTATAATTGAGTTAATTTTCTCGATATTTAAATTAAAACGGTTCGATTTCGATCAAAATCACAATCTTTGTGGTCAATTTTCGATAAAAATCGTGGTAATTTAGGGTAATTTCGTCGTCACAGTTGGCAATACGATTCGAAATAATTACCGAATTTTATGATAATTATAGCAATTATGTGATAATTTTGTGGTTTTTAATTGCAAATTTGCATTAATTATCATTCGAAATTATCGTTAAATTGATTAAATTAGTTTATTATATAATCGTGGGTGGATTTAGTGTAAAAGTGAAAATCCCCCAAAACTGAACAGCTGTTGATCTGTCAACAAAAATATTGAAAAATGACATGGAGAAGAGATAGCGCACGACGTTAAAATAAAAATTATATTTTTTCTTCAAATAAATCTTTTTTGTTGTTGTTGAAATCAAAGAGAATTATATTTTTAGAAGTTTTTGCACTTTAAATCGACGTTATACCGGTGTTTTTGTCCGTTTTCCGGAATAATTCTTTAGTGTGATATTTAGTGGACTTGTATTCTTGTATCTCGTCTGGGGTTTAATTATGGACAATAAAATGTGCAATTTAAGCCGAAATTCGAATACAGATGAACAAGATGATGATGACAACAATGATGAGATAACGAATCGTATATTTAATGTTGATGTTGATGATGATGGTGATAGTAATGATGATTTGCAATTACTTCATAGTAATACACAACAATTAGTCGACCAAGAATTATGGTCAAACAACAATGATATAGATGATGATTTAGATTTAGTTAATATAAGTAATTTTTTCCATCGTGTCTCAAGTGATCAAATCATTTATCAAACGAAGAAGAGACGTTTAAAAATGATTGGTCGATATGTAATGGGTGATCTATTAGGTGAAGGTGCTTATGGTAAAGTTAAAGAAATGTTGGATTCGGTTACATTATGTCGACGTGCATGTAAAATACTCAAACAAAGGAAATTACGACGAATACCAAATGGTCAACAAAACGTTGAAAGGTAATTAATAAATAAATAATTAAAATACTTACACTACCAACAATCCATGCAATTAGAGCTGCCATTCTGGTACGAAACCTGAAAATCAATTTTTTGTTGTAGAGAGATCAAACTATTGAAATCATTGAAACATAAAAACGTTATCAATTTAGTGGATGTACTTTATAATGAAGAGAAACAAAAAATGTATTTAATAATGGAATTTTGTTGTGGCAGTCTACAAGGTCTATTAGAATCAACACCAAAGAAACGTTTTCCTATATTCCAAGCTCACAATTATTTCATACAATTAATAAATGGTTTAGAATATTTACATAGTAAACGGATCGTACATAAAGATATAAAACCGAGTAATTTATTATTAACATTGGAAGGTGATTTGAAAATATCGGATTTAGGGGTGGCTGAGGTGAGTTACCTTTCTGGTAATATACGTATTTCATTTAACAACCATGTGAGAAATTCTTCCATCTTTATTACTACACACACATAGATACACGACACATTTTAAAAATTCGACAAAAATTGGGAAAAATTTCTCGATAAATTCAACCACACACAAAAAAAAAAAATCGATAAAAACTTGATATTTACCTTGATACAACTAATAAAGAAACTACAACTACAACTACAAGTGTTGATAAAATAACGACTAGAAACATGATTGATGTGTGATTGAACAGAAAGAATGGTAGTCTGTTTAATCAGAAATTGGGGGAAGGTCGAAAGGTTGAAGTTTTCCTTCCGTTTCGTTTCTTCTTTTTTTTGTCCCAAAAACTCTTCAATTTTTCACGTTCATACTATTCACGACTTGATTTTATGTCAATTTATTTAAATGTAATTTTGTAATGGGTGTACATTTACAAGTTGGAGGAAAAAAAAGGTCACCTTCTTATCAATTCTATAAATGACTTGATCTTTTGTGTATTTTAAAAATTTTATCTCAATAGGTTGGACTGTATTTTTCATCTTTTTGTTGTTTCATTGCAAATCTTACAATTTCTATATATTGTATTATAAAAGGTTGTAATCAGGAAAAATAATGTTCGAATTCGATTTATTTTTAGAATTTTTAGTTCTTCCGGTCATCTCTATTATTACATGACCTGTGTTTTTGTTTATTTTTTCCTACTTTGTTATAAAAATTATCATTTAAAGAGAGGTCATTATATCCTTAATAACTTTTGATTGTTATATCTGGATTTTTATTGTAGTCCTTTCATTATTTGAATGCATGAATTGAGCATGATTCGGTTGTGTATAAGACGCAATAATTAACACACTATCGTTAAGTGACTTTCAATATCTTCTCAAAATACTTGTCGGTTTTTATAAATAAAACAAGTTACGATAACAATTGTTATGATGATCTATTTTTAGATTGATTGATTATATTTTGTGTGTGTTTCAGACAATTGATTTTTTTGCAATAAATGATGCATGTGTCCAAGGACAAGGTTCACCAGCATTTCAACCACCTGAAATAGCAAATGGTTTAGAATCATTTCCTGGTTATAAAGTTGATGTATGGAGTAGTGGTGTTACTTTGTAAATACCAACATGTTTTATTATTCTTTACTACAAGAAATACTAACTTTTTTTTGCAAATCTCTGCCGTAGATATAATTTAGTAACAGGTTTATATCCATTTGAAGGTGACAGTATTTATAAATTATTTGAAAATATTGGTAAAGGTGAATTTACAATACCTGATATTGTTGAGGAACCATTAAAAAGTCTGATTATTGGAATGTTAAAGAAAGAACCAGATGAACGATTCAGTTTACAACAAATTCGACAGCATCCGTAATTTTTCAATAATACAGTAAAGCTCGGTTATAACGGATTTCACGATATCATCCACCATTTTTGCTGGGACATCCTGTATAATTAGGAAAACTCGTAATAACGTAAACAAATAGAATGTTAAACTTCTATGAAAATCTGTACGTTATAGTCGTGAATTCATTATAACCGAGATTTTCTGTATGTATGTGTTTGTGCGTTGATAGATTTTTGAGAAAAATTCTGTTTATAGGTGGTTTAATCGACGGCCCCCGAAAAATACCACAGCTGTTCCTATTCCACCTCTAAGAGGTGATGAATTGCACAATATGACTGTTTTACCTTATTTATTTGATCATTATTATGATACAGATTCAACGAGTCATGTTGAATATTTTACTGAACATGAATTAAATGGTAATTATTTCGTTTATAACGAAAAAAAATGTTCACATAATTGTCGATACTGGTGTAACTGTAAAAGTTCTATACCTAGAGAAGCTGGAATTTGTTTTTTTGGCTCTCCTTGTTCCTCTCCAGTGCCAATTCAGCCTCGTGCTTCCATAATATGTAACTATATACAATAGAACTGGGCTATAACGACACTCAAGTGTCTAAGTGTGTCATTGTAACCGAGTTCTACTGTATTTTACAATTGATTGCCTATATTCTTCTCGTAAAACTTTCAATCACAACGACTTTTACGTGAATATTTTTTCGAATTTCCATAAATTTGGTACCATTTTTTGATTATCAAATATTTGTAGAGGAGAATCGAAAGTTTGAACATGCAGATGAACAACAACAAAGTAATGGTAGTAGTCCACAAGAACAACAATCACAACCACAAGCAAACCAAAGTTCAAAACGTAGATGGAGAAAACCAATTTCTTGTATAACAGTTCGACGATTACCTGGTTGTAAACAATCTTGACAATATTTATTTATCTTTTTTTCTCTAATTCACCTATAAATTGTTTTTGTTTCCTTCTGTTCCTCTTCTATTGTTGTTGAGAATTACATTTCAATTTTTCCCTTTTTTTTTTTAATTTAATAGAATCGATCGCATTAAATCCTTGTTAATATTGTTTATAAATTTATATTGTTGTATAGATGTTATACTATAGAGTATCAATAATTTTTCTATTTTTCTTTTTTTTCCACCTTCTCATCTTATTAATATTTTTTTGTTGTTGATATAATTGTGTATTTAATGCGATCGATAGGTATGTCGCGCGCGTCAATTGGAACAAACCTGCAGAAAGCATAAGAGTGCCATATGTAAAGATTACTATTATTATTTGAAAAAAAAATTATGAAAGAAAAATAAAATTATGTTGATTGATAATATGTTGCCTTATTAGCGGACAATACCTAAAGTATAGTAGGGCTCCAACTATCTGGAGAATAAGGGGACTTTTTGGTCAAAAAGGGCCACTAGTGCACCTTTGATGAGAACTGCACCCTCATGTGGTGTCGCATATGCGAACGCCGGCAGGGTTATAAGGGAATAATTGGAGAAGAAACACAGCACCTCTACTATGGGGCCTTACCGAAGGAGCTTCTAGGCGGTCCAGAAAGCATGACAGATTACAGGCCTATTAAAGGGACAATTGTGATCCGAGAAAACACCTCTCTTAGGAGACCCTTCATGTAGGGCCTGTAAAGAGGAAGATGGAACGTCACAGACTAAAGGACTTCAGAGCTTGGCCCCTAGGGGATGAATATCCCACCCCTGGAGATAGTCTCTCCTCTAGAATCCCGGACTTGATCGAAGACACGGGCATACTGAGGGAAGATAAATAGCCTTTTAAAGTTCGATAACAGGTGTATAAAAGGCCTTAAAGGCTGCAGTACAGTGGGACCTAAGATCGGACTTCTGGATAGCTAGATTTTCTAGAAGTGTTCAAAAGTAAGCAAATGGGGCTCCGAAGAATTATTCTATACAAACACTGTATAGAAGGTTCTTCCAGGAGGCTTTCAAAGCCCACTCAAGGATAGGGAGGTTGGCAGGACCCTATCACTTATTGTTAAACATTTGACAACACTGGGCATCAGAAATTAGCCCACATACACAAAATGGTCGGAAGAAGATGAGATGGCAGCCACACGTGCCATGCTTGATTTGGGCCGAACCTTCAGGAGGTTGAAGGAGGGTGTTCGCTATAAGGAACTCTAGTAACACGTAGAAAAATTCTTATCAATTCGATTTTTATTAATACAAAATCTAACAAGACAAAAAAAATTCAAGCTAATCAAATTTCAACTACGTACTTCCAATATTACACGCTAACTACATTTGTATAATAAAAGGTATAATTGTCTAAACAATAAATACACCGATGTGGTTAAATAAAAAAAAAACTGATGAATAGATGCGTCTATTAAATATAATTCTTAAAAGTCTGATCGTTTATCTCGATTTTTCCCGCGTGCAATTGTTCGAGCTTTGAAAGCTGCAGCATTTACCATTTTCTAATAAAAATAAACATAAACAATTAAACAAATTTCTATCTAAAGACATAAGTGTATATAAATACACAAACCTTATGTAATCGATCCATTTTACTTTGTGCTGGAAGTTCTTGTACTATCGGTGCAGTAATATCGAAGATTTCCCTCAATAGATCATTTTCATTCAAATGAGTATTAATACCAGGTCCTAAAATATTACATAATGCATCGTACTGTTTCCGTCTACTCCAACTATCCAAAACAAGAACTTCTTTGCCGAATTTGACTTGAACTTCTGGCACAAAATCATCCTACAATTATAAAAAAATAAAATAAAATAAAAATCTATAAATATGTATAAATTTGCGGGAATTACTTGGAAAAATTTCAAAATATCACGAAACGTGGCCCGTTGTTGTTTCCTATCTTTCTTTGCACGATACTTATTCGAATCAGTTGCTAATTTATTGAATGTTCCAACAATATCCAATGCAAAATCATCACCAAAATCGATACTGTCACGACGACCCTCTTCAAATAATAATGCTAATGCTTCACCAGCTGCTAAACGTACTTCCAAATGTGGTGATTCCAATAATTCAGCTAAACGTACCAATGATCTATTGAAACATACAAAAAAATCGATTATTGACTCATTTTTCGTTATATTTATAAATAAATCAAATTACGGCAGTGTTTTATTGTTGATTAAACTAGTTATATCTCCTGGTGATAGATTTGTTAATAATAAAGTCCATGCACTCAATGCTGATGCATGAAGATTGGCATTTTCTGGACCAACATCAGCTAGTGAACCATCACCTTTCAAATAACTGCCAGCAAAGATACTTTCTAAACGTTTCATTAATGCAATTGTATCACCTAGATCACTACCAGAAATAAAACCAATTATACCCAAAGCTAGACAACACTAAAATTATATAATTTATATAATCATGATTGTTATCAATAGTTATTTGATAGAATCTATACCTTAGCTCGAACTGTTGGTGAAACAGATTGATCACGAGCTAGATTACTAATAAGTGGTGTTAAGTCTTTATCAATAAACTCTCCAGTATCGTCTTCACCTAATTGAATAGATAATAACATGATTAATTCGATTGCAGCAATTTGAGCTGGACCACTTGGACTGCGTAGATTTCTAGTAACAGCATCACACAAAGTAAACCTCCTACAAGATTAAAAAAACAATACAATTTTAACAACTTACTGTTTCTAGCCACTATTACCTTTCTCGAATAAAATCCGGGACATATTTCTTGATAAACGCTTTACAAAGTGATTGAATTGATGCAACACGTGAATTGACTGATGGTAAACTTAAACCATCCATAACTTCTAATAATTTCGTTTCGAAATCTTCTTGAATAAAATCGTCACTATTCTCACTTTCATCAATACTTTTATTTTCTGAATAATTACTAATTACACTGGCATTATCATTATATGAATCATCATCGGAATTTTGTAAAGATGCATCGTAACGACCACGATCTAATTTGAACAAAAGAAATTTATTAAAAAAACTAATATTGGATTTGGAATTTGGACAAAAAAAGTGTCAAAAATGTTATAATTTTTTTGGGTTTTTTTTTTGGTTAAGGAAAATAAAAAATTCCATCACAAATGATTTAGCTCAAGGTTGTCAAAAATTTATGGATTGGTTGGATAAATTTAACTTTTTGATATAAATACTGGGATGATTCATTGGAAAATCGACAAAAAATGCATCTTAAATGCAATCAGATCAAATTGATCGATTATGTAATTAATTGAAATCTAATTAAATCAATGATATGCATATGATTTATATCCATATGTGTCGTTCAAAAATTGACGATACAGATTTCTAAATCAAGGATGACGTCAAAATTCCATTCCTATCAAACTCATGACTGTACATATTTTTTTTTTTTAAGTAAATTTACTGCACACTAAAAAAAAAGTAACATACCAGACTTTCCTTTTCTTTTCCCTTTAGGCATGATTATTCGATCAAATTACAACAATAACACAACAAAAATGATAACGAAATAGGACAAATTCCAATTAGAACTAGATGGGTAAAATGAGACTAATTTTTTCGTTTAAATTTACTAAATAAAAGCACTAAATTTTCACTGGATCAAGACGGTAGACTGTTTGTTGAACAATTTCTCACAATTAGAAACAATATTTGACATGGAATTTTTGTTAAAATTTGATAATAAAAACTCAATAACATGTTTTCAGTTGCACACGCCGAGATGAACTTTGTCAACTTTGACAGGTGACAGGTGTTCTTATATGTGTGAAGTTCGGGTGCGTGCTGCAGTGGCGCAATCTACCACCAACCCAACAACAACAAAATCCCCACTATTCTCAAAATCTTTCATCCGATTTCACAACATTACAAATTATTAACAATTAAATTACTCATAACAACCGCTCTACTGCATTCAAATTAATTCACTAAATAATCCGTTTTTGTAAAAAAGTTAAAAAATGAGGATAGATGTAATCCAGAAAAGGGCTACAAATAGCCATTTTTAACACATGTCAAATTCATAACCTATATTTTTAACCTATAATTTTCCACAAATAAAATGATAAATATCCAGAAATTAAATCTATTTCGAGGTAATTTTAATACAAATCAATACTCTTATAAACGCTACATTTATTTTATTTTAGTTCCACAATTGGGAGTAATCCAGATTTGCGGGATGAAAAATTTCAAACCGCCCCCGAATTATGACCGTAATCCTTAAAAAATCATAATTAAATCCCTACTTTTTCTCAATATAATCCATTGAATGTTGTAGATGTTGAATTTCCGGAGCGGCCCAAATTGCGTTTTGTTGAAAAAGTCCCTCAAATCGGGCCAGGTATACGAGCCCCAAAAATGCAGAAACGACTGCGTTTAATGCGTGGTCCTGAGCCTGTACATAATTTCCTACAACATCAACAATATGGTATAATGGCACTGGGTGGTGGTCGTTTGAAATGGGGCCATTTCGAAATGATGCGTTTAACATTAGGTAGAAAAATCGATCCGGATCGTATGTTTGCTATTTGGCGTGTCGATCCACCTTGGCAACCGATAACGAAGAAAGGACAAGGACAACGGATGGGTGGTGGTAAAGGGGCAATTGATCATTATGTAACACCGGTGAAATCTGGTTGGTTTGTTCGTAATTTATTATTTCACAATAATTTGTAATTTGTTGTTATTTGATGATAGGGAGAATTATTTTGGAAGTTGGTGGGAAATGTGAATTTGCAGAAGTTGAATATTTTTTACATGATATTGCTATGAAATTACCATTTAAAGCAATGGCTGTTTCACATAAAATTCTACAAGAGATGAAAACTAAAGAGAAATGGGAAGAAGAGAATAATCAAAATCTGTATACGATGAAGTATGTGATGCAGAATAATATGGGTGGTTGTTGGAAATGGATGTCACCATTTGATTTCAAATTTTTAGGGAAGTATTTATAGATTTGTTGTTAAATAAATTTTTAAAAAAGAATTATTATTGTAAAGTGACCCGGAAGTCCCTTGCCATCGTACTTCGGCCTTTAAGGCCTTTTGTACATCCATTATCGAACTTTTTTGGTAGACTTGTGTCTTCGGTAAAGTCCAGAATTCAAATACCTTCTGGTGTCCTCACAGTGGCATAAAATGCGAAGTTTCATCCACTACTTCACAGGCGCTATATAAAGGCTGCCCTAAGACTCGAATTCTATGGAAATATTTCATCAGACCATAGTTAATAGTCTTGGGCCCTCAAGAAACTCCTTCGAAAGGAACATTGCCGGCAAGCCCTCCCAGTCGATAAGGTGTTTCTTTTCGTATTCTTCCCTGACACCATACGAGGGTCCAGGTGTAGTTAGAGGTGTGCTGGTAGCCCTTTTTGCTAGAACATCGATTTATTCACTCCCTCCAATGACTCGATGAGCTGGCACTCATGTTCAGTAAGCCTCCTCACAAAAAAATTGTTCCTTGTTATTTTTATTTTAAATTACGGGATCTCAAATGCGGATTTTCATACAAAAAAATATGTTTATTTCATTTTAATGCTCTACAAACGAGTTTTTTTTGCCTATATTATTATGCGATAAATTACGAGTACTTTTTATAGAAATTCTAATCAATAAGCTTCTTCTAAATTTATTCGTTCTTTGGAAATGACTTTTTTCATTTGATCATTATATTCTTTATATTCCGGTTCATTATACAACCAGTCAGGTGTTGTTAATCGATCATTTTCCGGTGGTTTGATTTCTAAAATTAAAAAAAGAAAGAAAAAAGGTTGATTGTAAATTGATATTCTTTGAGAATGTATCAAAGAGTTTACCAGAATTTTGAGATTTTCTTCGTTTATTCCAACAATAACAACCAATCAAACCAACAATAGGAATTATCAATAATAATAATAAATATAGATAATTTGTATTAAATTTTGCTGAATTTTTCTCATTTGAAATTGTCGTAGTTGAATCATTACCAGATATAATAGTCGTTGTAAGATTTTCAGATTGTCTTACAGTTGTCGATTCTGTAATAATTCGTTCAGTTGTTGAACTGGTCGAATTATTAACGACTGTAATATTTTCTTCAAGTTTTGTTGTAGTTGGTTTTTCTGTAATTGTTGTTCTTGCTATTGGTCCAGTTGTTAATTCGATATAACTACTTTCTCTGTTATCAATTGTGGTTGATTCTATCATTTTTGATTCTCGACAACATTCAATTTCATTATTCCGTCTATAACAAGCTGTACAATTGGTATAATTTGCACAATACGTTTGTATCTTCCTACTGCATATTGTTAATTGAGAATTATGCAATATTGAGAAACCGTTAATTTTCGGATCAATACTTTCACAACTATACGATAAAATATCATCATCGATACTTTCATATTTTAAAATACGTTTATCTACAAAAAAAATACAAAATCGTTGTTAATTACAGTAGAGCTCGGTTATAACGACACTCAAGAGTGCTATAGCCGGTTTGTAGCGTTTTAGGTGTCGTTATAATCAAGTATTTGCGGAAAACCTCGTCCTGATGATAAGCGAATATCATCAATTGCCCAAAAGTTTCGTCCAGAATCTATATTACCACTCGTTATAAATGTTATTACCAATTTGGGTGGTAATTCAGATTTATAACAAAATTTCTTCGTTTCCCATACATATTCTTCCTGGAAAATATTAACAAATCTTGTATAATATTAAGTAAAAATTTCCAAAAAAAAAAAAAATCTTACATCAACTGTAAAATATTCATCGATAATTAGATTTCTTGTAATTTGATCACGTAATTCCACAAGTAACGAACAATTTTCACACATTGTTGTATAGAAGTAAATGCAAGTTTTCGATGAATTATTATTAATTGATAAATTATAGATGGCCCGAGTATGATTGGTCCACAAATAAGAATCTGAAATGATTATGATAAGAAATCAAAAGTCTTGGTAAATCGCTTTCGGCTGTTCTAAGCCATCATCAGCACTTCGTCAAATTGACCGAAACCGGTTCACTAACTATAAAATGTAATAAATTTCCTAGAAAAATTTTGATTTATTATTAATTATCACTATTATCAGTCACCTATGACATTGAAAATATTATGAATAAATCTGAACTCAATAGATTTATGACTCTAAAAAGTCAAATTTGCAGAAAATTTTCTCTATAATGGAAAATTTTGTAATTCGTACAGGCTGTCCGCCAAGTCCGCGACGACTAGTAAAAACACGTTTTCCTTCATAGGTGAAACAGTGGCACTAAATGAAAGGGTTGAGATAGCTCTTCCTACAGGTGGGAAAGGAAATCCTATCATATCCAGTGCAGGTGGGAAACTACTGGGAAACTGATGGACAAATCTAAACAGTCAGTCGATGAAGTTCTCTAGATCGACTCCCAAGAAGGACTATTTTCACCCTTGCCATTTTTCGTCGGTGAATAAAAACGGTTTTCTTCTTAGCCCTAGACTTCTCGGACAGCCTGTATATTAATTTGTTTTTGCTTATAATAAATTCAAAGTTCTCTTTCTGACGTATTAGCATTTTTATATTTTAATAGGAAGTCGTAATAAAAACTTTACCATATTTAAACAATTATATGGTTTTTCCAGTGGCGGATTTAGCTTTCAAAGGGTCCTAGGCGTTACAGATTTTTGGGGCTCCATTAATAATAATAATTAGTCTGTGGTGGCCCCGTAAGACAGTGGGTCCCCACAGGCACATCTGATAGCAAGAATTATTTTTCGAATAAATAGATTGTCAATAGATTTATGGTCATGTGGGGGTCCCCTGTCCTACGGAGCCCGAGACGGCCACTTCTACCGCCTGTGCGTAAATCCGCCACTGGGTTTTTGATAAAATCCCCACAACTTACATTTCTCGTCTTTCCAAATATTTGAAGCTTCATTCTTCAATTTGTAGAAATTTTTATCGGGAAATGGATTATTGCATTGTTGTTTATCGGAAACTAAAATAATATCGGTGTCATTATGTTGACTGATTTGTAATCTCAACCATTTCACTTCGGCTTTACGCTAAAATTTTTATAATTATTGTTGAAAAAATATCAAATTTGGTGTTTACCATAAAACAAAAACCACTCAACGTATTATTTTGTGTACCATTAACGGTCTCTTCAATGGTAATCTCACCATTTGTATTGAATTTTACAATAATATCGGTGTATAGTTTAATCGAAAAACTGATAGTATCATCGAATGGGAAATATAAATAACCATTCCATGTTTGGAAGATTTCCCAACGATAATCCTGTATCGGTTTCAATAGATCATAATTTTCTTTATTTGGATATTGGCGAATTTCCCAATTTTTCATCAATTTAAGGATACTAACATCATCGTAATCAGTTTCAAAGTCTTCTAGTAAAATTGAGTTTTGAAATTCTATAATTTTTTGATAAAAATTAATGAAAAACTAATGAAAAAAATCGACACAAAAACCTGATTGTTTTGAAATGATATCATCGGTTACCGGATCATTGAAATAAATCGCTGGATCTTCCTCGTTCACAATGCACTCCAATTGATAAGAATTGGTTTTTTCACCATAAATTAATAAAATATCACTAATAACATATTGTAATATTAATACGAATATTATTAAAATATACCGAAATTTATGCATTTTTATTATAAATCGGTGTCATATAAGAGTCACATTGTTTTTTTGTGTAAATTATTTGTTCAAATTTAACTAATGAAATGATAACAACACAACGTACTACATATGTTGAGTTACGCAGTATTTTCAAACAAGTGAATTTATAACGTTTATCATACGAATAGATAAGATCTGGCATCTTTATTATCAGCTCCTTTATGGGGGAAATTTCCAGGAAGTGTTGCAAAAAGAAACAAATGCCAAAAATTTATTTGCAGAAAATTATTATTATTATTTTGTTACTATTTTAAAATTGAGGATAATAGTTATCGGAGGCAATTCCGCATTTATTAACATTCCGTTGTAATCGAATATATCCGTTTTCACCCCATTGTTGACCCCATGAATTTTTCACAATCCAATAATCACTACCATTTTCATCACTTCCATAACCAACATTTAGTATATAATGGTTTAATGTTTTCGAACTGCAATCACCATCAAAAATACCTGTACTATAAAATTGCCAATTTGAAGCATCAACACTGGCTGAAAGTGGACCAATTTTCACAAGTTTCTCTTGTAAATAAGTTTCATCGTTGGCTGTAAAATGAGTATAGCCTCGAATTCGGATAAATTCTGGTTTGTCATCACGTCGACATGTATCACTGGGGTGATCATATGGATATTGATCAGCAGATGTAAGACCATATTATTACATATTGATAAGCAGTTATAATATCACCACCAAGACAGAACCAATTATTCGAACACTCTATCAATTCTTGAATACTTAATGGAACAAGTTTATCATTTTTGATAGCATATAGGCCTTCTAATGAACCAATCTGACAATATAGAACAAAACTTATTAACGAAAATTCTTTTTAATGGCAATGGCAACTTACAGCACTAAACGCCCAAGCTCCCGCACAGTTACCCTGATCTAGGACCGGTGTTACAGTTCCATTATTTCTCCAATCGATTTCGTCCGGTAATTGAATATCTAATTGTTCCTCAAATTTGGGGACATTTTCCACTTGAATTTGTTGAAAACTGTTAAGATAATTTGAAAATTCGGTTTGATTCCAATCAGCAAATTGATTAACATCCATTTGATAACCAACTAAACCTTGTTGGTAACGTTGATTGTGTGCTTGAATTTTTGCTAAATTTTCTTGAAAAATAGCAAATCGTTCAATCTCTTCATTGCCAAGGTATTGTTTATTGTATGTTAATTTGAAATTATTCCATTGGGAACGTAATTGAGAATTGGTGGGTGTTGCTATAGAAGCAGCAATAATGGCAGTCAAAATTATAAAGGTCTTCATTTCTGTATTTGTACACTTGATTGACAGTAATGCAGTAAATCTGGTACTGATTTTTTTATTAACTGATCCACATTTATATACAGAAATGATGATTATTTTTTTAAATTTATGACTACTCTACCCAAATCATTTCTATTTCAAACAATCTTATTTATAGAAATCGTCAGATAAAAATCAAGTGATTTCCAGGTTTTGTTTTTGTGTAATCCACTCAAAAGTGTGTTTACCCAGTAGTAGCTAAACGGTGGCATCCTAATTACCCAGAAAATGAGCTAAATTATTGACTCGATGTTGCAAATTGCCATGCAGTTGTTATTGTTGTTTAGTTATGTTTAGCTTCTTTGGATAGATGTAAACCTTAAATGCTTTGAATGGCGATTTCACAATGGGAACGTATCTTGAGATTTGTAAGTCTAGGGAAAAGGTTAAGTAATTTCCATTGCAGATAAGATAATTAAAACAGCTTATTGCAACTGTTGGCCCGTTTTTTTTTATGAATGATTTATACGTGTCCAGGAAAATAATTGAGAAAATTTTGGTCAAAAAATCCATTAATTAGTAGTTTGGTAATCAAAAGGAAGAGACAATTAAAAAAGTTGAGATTTCGTTTTTATTTTATAAAATACTTCAACGTACAGTGGTATTTTTCAAAAACAAGACGAAGGAAGACCTTATACTATCACTGTTTTACTAATCGGTGGGATTCAGACCACACAGTCATCCTAGTCTTCGCTTGCTGACTGTCGGTGTTGAATCTTGACAAAGATTTTGGTATTCAGCCTGTAGTCCTCGTCGGCTTGTCTTGCTCCGGCCACAAGACTTGTCTACTATTGGCCGCGTTTTACAACTGTAACTGAATGGAAGAGACCATCCACAAAGACTTGACGAGTACTTTGAGCTGAATCCCACCAAATAGTTATCTTTCAGTTTCGGAATATCCCGTCAACTCCTTTTTTTATTTACGGTGTTTGAAAATACAAGGATCCTTCACTAAAATTTGAAAATATTCGAACTCCATAAATTGTTTTTGGTTCAAGATGTAATAACTACAAGAAAAATAACAAATGCCAAGATAACGAATTAAATTATGCAAAAAAACGTACAGGTTCAATAAAACAACTCCCATCAAACTGTGCACAGCCATCAACAATTTTTCTCTTTTGTATAACAAAATTTTCGCTGATGAAAGTGGCTGGATTGAACACTTGTATATAATATTCGTATGGTAGATTGTTAAGATTACCTTCACACCATTTTATAATTGTTGGATTTTCTTCATAGAGTGTAATGTCTTGGGTTAAAAAAATTATAATTAAAGAGACATGTAGGTATTGAAGAAAAACATTTACCAAAATTCTGAAGTTTTTTAGGATAAAGACAACTTCTCGTGTCCTCATAAATCTCACAAATTATGGTTTTATCAAACTGGTTTATAAACCTTTTTTCTAGTTTCATCTGAATCATTTTAGAGAAACTTAACAAATTTCGACTTAAACGATTACTTGCAATGAAATCATTATAACTTGCTCTACCAACTTGAAGTTCTGTGGAACAGAAATTTTAAGAAATTTAATCAAGAATTTGTTAATTAAATTATTAGATAACCATTTGTTATTATCCAAAATGGGTGTATCTCATTGGAAATTGTTGTTATCGTTATAAAACAATCAATACATGGTTTTGGTGATGTTAAATAAATTTGTTGCCACTTCAATTCTTTCTTATTTTCCTGGGAAAAGCAAACATTTTGATTTTGATAACGCTAATATTATAGAAAAATTGATTAAATTTACATTTCTATAATCAATACCATCTAAATAACTTCCATCGAAACTCGTGGTGTTATTTGTTAATTCTATCACCATTTTACAAACTGTACATAATCCCACCAATAAATGAACGTATTGGTTCTCTTCTAAATTGAATTTTGGTTGAAATTCATAAGTGTCAGACTCTGTTGTTTCGATAAATGAATCTATAAGTGCACTTAAGTTGACTGATCTTACTTAAAAAAGCGATATATAGGTATAATGTACGTACGTATCCCTTTTCGATATTTCTGTAACGTTTTTGTTCGAATCTGGATATTATCGATCTTCAAGATATTATCATAATCTCGACAAAACGTTAATAAATTATTGATTTGTATTTGGAGAGAGACTGTTTGATTTATTTCCATCCATTGTAGGTAAATTGTGTTTGATGATAATGTTTCTTGAAAAATCGCTAAAAAATGCTGAAAATTTTCCGTTATATTATATAAAATACGATTTTAAAGTTTATTATTTACCTCAATTGTACAATTTTGTATTGGTTTACAATCATATACTGTTCGACATTTCATTATATTCGGTTCTTTATCGAACTGAAATTTATAATTTGGTCGATATTCTGACCATTCATTTTCAAATAAATGTATTGTTGTCGATTTTAATTTATCAATATAAAAATAATTTTGGAATTTTTTCGTTTCTTGTAAATTAGTTTCAATCATTTGCATTAAAGGTAATGCTAAACGTTCCGTTTGTAATGGTGTTGATTCAGTAATTCTTATTGGATTAACAAAATCATCAATATGTATTGATTCCCAGTTTGATTGGTGGATTGTTATATAATCTTCGTCGTCTTTTTTGCCTATTGTGAAATTTAAAATATAAAAAGACCTCATTTTTTAGTATACTTACCCCATGAATAAACAGTAAATCCTGTATTTTCATTGTCAGTTATGTTATTTGGAACTACAATATTTGAGACATGCTCATATTTGATACATTTTTCACTTTTACTTCCACCTAAAATGACACCTGGAAGGGAATTATTCATAAGAATTGATTTTATGGATAACTTTTAACTAAATTTACAAAATCCAGTAATAATTAATTTGAGGATAAACACTGAAAAATTCATTTGGATGATTTATCTACGTATATAATAACTGGTATGTTTTCACGTTTACATCATATACCTAGGCTTTATCTCATTATCAGATACAGTTAGGGAAAGCCTACAAATAAAACGATGTATTTTTCATATTCTTTTCATTCTAATTTTATTATATTCCGGTATAAAATACACGGCACTTGTATATCTAATTTCAAAACGCACTAGGTACAATATAGTGCCTATTAGAAGTATTAGAAGAAAAAACAATAAATTTTATTATTATGAAATCGAATTAGGAAAATACGTTAAAATCTCTTCCATAAAAATCAATATTGTCAGGACAAGGATATGTATATTATTTACATTAGATACAGCTTATCAAATTGTCAATGTTGCACCCTAATAATCCGTTAATTGTAGAAAAAGATTTTTGCTAATACAGTAGAGCGTCGATTATCCGGAATCATTTGACTTACTTTAGCTCAGTGGTTCCGAAACTTTGACATCTCGAAAACCCTTAATAACTGAAAGATTAATTGTTTATTGTTGAGATTAAAAAAAAATGTTAAAGAGAAATTTAATTTTTATTAAAATAATTAACAATACATTTATAAAGAAACACGAATTGCTCGTAATTAATAAATTTGTTATGACTACGTCTTAACATTCGTACAGCTCCAATAACATCGCATTCATCTTGAGGGTTAATCTTCTCCAATACGTACATTAAACCCACCAATAAACCAGTAGCTGATATTCCATCGCTAGAAGAAAAGAAAGGCACAAATAAATAAGACTGTCGATGGGATTCAGACCAAAGTTATCATAATCGTTATTGTCCATAAGGACCATTGTGACAGTTAAAGGGTATTCAGACAGCAAGTCTTCATGGACTGTCTTTTCCCCACCCATTTACAGTTGAAAAGCTCTACCAATAGTATAGGTACATTTGATATAAATGTCCTGCGTAGAGCTTTGTGGATAGATGAAAACAATCGAAAATGACGATGACTTTGGTCTGAATTCCACCTCCATTATTGATTTGGAATCACTTTCACCAATTTCATTTAAATTAACTTCCCGTTACGCTGTTAATATATCGAAAAGTTAAATTTAACTGTGATTGGTGAAATCAACACTTGAATAATAAGCCACAATTATACGTGTACACATACTCTGAAGTAACTATTGTAACAGATTTCGGTACAATAATTTCCTTCAAAACTTGACAAATACATAATAGAGCATCCTGTGAGTCGGGAATATTCATTGTTTTCAACCAATTCTTCATATTAATTACAATAATATCCATTCGTTTCTTTCCCTTTAACAAAAAAATCCTGTAATGCTACATATTTGTTTTATTTACCAATATTTTACTTGATCTTCAATGGTAACAATGTATTTTTCAAAATACAGATGATCAATTTTGGTTTGATATTCGATAACTATATCAGGCATTGGTTTCAATTTGTGATTTTTATCGACAGGCCAAAATAGACAGGAAGTCTTATAAAACCAAAAAAATAAAAAAATCTCAGAAACACTAAATACACAATGAATGAATCAGTAAATGCTTACATCCTCATTCAAATCTAATTCATTCAAATTAACAATAATTGTTGCATTATTTTGTAACACCATTATCCAGAAATCGGTTAATGTTTGTTGTAATGGTTGTTGTGTTACAATAAATTTATCAGGTTTCCGATAACCATCTACTCTAGTTGCATTTATGTAGTCTGGTGTTATATGTTTTAATGTAACACGACTATGTTTTACTAAAATTATAATAATAATAATAATAATATTTGATCAAAAATAATATATAAAACCATAATTTCAAATATTCCGTGGAATTATAAAAGACGTCTTCGTCTCCGTCTCCGTTTTCATCATCGTGATAATGACTTTTTTGACAATTCTTTTGTACAAGTCTTCACCTTCGTCTTCTCCCCACACATTTACAGTTGACAAACTCAGCCAATAGTAGATAAGCATAGAAGAGTAAATATCCCTCTTAAAGTCTTGTGGGCGGAGCTAGCACGTCCGTAAAGACTTCCATCAAGCGAAGATGACACTGGAGATGACGAAGACGTTCTTTAGAATTCCATGGGTTATTTTCTTACATGGTATAATATCTTGGTAACGATTCTTATTCATTAAATTGTTAGAATTTTCTGGTTCAACTGATAATTCATCGATCCATCTCATTTCGTCTAAATATTTCCATTGTTTATTAACAAAATTATTATTTTCCAATAATGTCTGTTTAATATTAATAAAAGCGTTTATATTAATTGTTGTTTTCATGTCACGTAGACATTCCAATATGACTAGATGAGCTAATTTGTATAGGCGCTATCAAATATTTAAAAAAAATGAAATATAGAAGGTTTTATTTTATTAAAAAATTTACCATATCGTGTACCATATTGACGCGACCTTCTCTCAATTTTTTCGTAGTATTGAATATATCGATTCGATTAACGATTGAATTTTGTCGTAAAATAATATCACATAAAATTATAACTGCAGCACGTCCAATACCTAAACTGAAAAAAACAACAATGCCCTTCTGTAAAGATTACTATTATTATTGAAAAATTTTACTCTGAATGTACTAGAATTGGATTATTTCGATGTGGTATTGTTGATAATCCTTTAACGAACGGTACTAAAACATGTGAATACATGTAATTATTTGATTTTGTCCAAGATGTGAAGTGGTACTGAAAAATCTGAAAAAAAATTGTTAAACCAATAAATTAAATTCAGGAAAATGATTTTACTTTTCTAGTAGTTCCATATTTTGTAATGAAAAATTCCCTACATAAAAAATATTCGAATTCTGTAATTTTTCGGAAATATATTGAAATATCACCAATAATCAGTTTTTTATTACAATCCGGCCAGTATTGTACAACGTTACGTTGACGTTTTGTTGTAATTGTTACAATATATTCGATATTTTCTTGCCATATCATATACCAAAAATCCTCAATTGTTGTCTCGAATGGATCTTGTGCCACAATATATTCCTTTGGAGTAATGCCCTAAAGTTAATTATTAGAATTAGTTGTTGAATTCCCGAAAAATGTAGAGAAATACCAACATACATCAATGAAACTTGCATTAATATAGTCGTATTTATTCACGCCATTTGGTAGGGTTTTCGTTAGTATGACTCGATTATCGTCATCTTTTACCCAAAAAATCGGATAATAAGACAATTAGGTACAAGAAAAATGGAAATTGAGAGAAATTTTCTTACAAGGCACTACTTCAGGTGATTTATTTTTGCTGCAGTTTTCCGGTAATGATCCAATCGTGTAACTTCTGATATAATCTACAGGAAGAGCCTTTAAAGGAAACCTTCAAATGCATTTATGAAAATTTTGAAAATACTTACATAGAATTGTTTCGATAGGTCAACAGTTCTGTTATTAGGATCAAAAGCATCTCTGATATAATTTTCAAAATCATTACATGGAATTGATGTTATCATTTCATCAATTAAATTCGATTCCGGATTATCAGTATATTTTGAATCATCTATAAAAAAAGTCTTGAATTATTCCAAAAATACGTATAATTTTTATCAATTACCTAAAGACAATTCAACAAGTAATGATCTAGTTACCGTTCCTCGTTTCTTACATTTATAAATCATGAAAATTATTCCTCCTATAATAATAGGAATAATTAAAACAAACAAATAATATAAATTAGCTTGATTTGGTTGATTTTCTTCATTGTTGGGTTCATTAATTTGATTAAATTGTTCTATTGTTGTTAGTTCAGTTCCAGTTAAAGTTTCCCTTGTGAGATTATTTTCGGTTATTGTTTCTGTTATTGTTGTTGTTGTTGTTGTTATTGTAGTTGTTGTTCTTGTTGTTGCTATTGTCGTTGTTGTTGATGTTGTTGTTGTTTCGGTTGTTCTACAGTCATCTGGCAAGTTATTAAAAAGCTCGTAATTTCTGTTGTAAACATCTTCACAATTACATTTCAAGTTACTTTCACAACTGACTTTCATAAAGCGTTTGTCTAAAATATTAAATTTGGGGAAAATTTACAAATCAAATTCATGATTCTTACCCACCATTCCGACAAGATGAATAATAAAGATCATCAATTGCCCAAAATTTGTCATCATCATCACCACCGTCAGTTATTATTAGTAATCGGTAATTTTGTGGAAATTGGAATGAACATAATTCAATGCGTTGCCAATACGTTGATTTCTATGAATTATTTTAATCAATATTGAAAATAATTAAACTTAAAACCATTACCGTACATTATGATTTACAAAATTTTCCAGTTTTATTGTTGTATTACTTTGATTTACTACTTTAATTGTTATTTGACAAGTATCGCACATTGCTACAAATAAAAATATACATCCAAACTCATAATTTTCTCCAAAATTCCTATCAAAATTTTCATAAATTTGGGTTTCACCAATACTTGCAGTATAAGCGTAATAATCTTCGACAAATTACTAAATAAATATTTTAATTATTATTTATCAAAAAAGAAACACTTACATTTATGTATTTTGATAATATCGTATAATCCGTATAAGTCAATTAATTTATTTCTGGAGTTATTCACGTAAATATGGCACCATTCGTTTTGTTTACATTCCCTAAACTAATTAGGTTTTTTTTTTAAATTTAATTACTTGCAGTTAAAAACACAATTACCTCGTTGTATAATTTCCCATCATAAGTCTTTATACTCCAATAACCTGGAGTTAATTCACTATAATCTATTATAGGTCGAAAATTTTCCCAGCGTTGATCCAGAACTGGTCCTAATTTATAATTAATTTCATTTCTATTATCAATTGATGATACAATTTCCCAATTAATTAAATCATTATTTGTAAAATTATTTAACAGATTCGTATATAATGTTGTTGAAGCTATAAATAAATTATTATTTTTTTAATATATAATAGAATTTATAAAATTAATTAATTATTATTAACCAGGATATGTTCTTAATCGTCCTAATGTTGAATTTATATAAATTGCACTATTATTTGAATCAACAATACAATATTTTGATGCAACACATAATTTACAACAAATCAATACATAAAATATTATAATTATAATAAATTTTTGTAACATTTTTTCGTATATACGTACATGTTAGTATAAATGTTAAAAATTGGATGTTTCGAGTGAAGTATTTATTTAGGTAAACTGTTTCGAACAGTTCTGATAGAGTGTTATCTAAGATAAAGTACGATTTTTATTGAACAAATCAAAATGATGTCATTTTTCAGTCATATTGAAGGCATAATCGAGATAAACAGGAAAAACTATATCTTGAATCTCTCTAGGCCAAAACTATGCTAAAATCAAGACTTTCCACAAAGAAACCTGGAAAGAAATTCATGAAGCCATTTGGCTGCACAGTTCGACTGTTTCATTGTGTATAAATTCAATATCGCCAGAGTCTGCCTGAATTTCTTTCGGATTCTAAAGTAACTTCGAGGAGTAATCTTTGAACATTGCAAGATTTGATTAAAATCACCCTCAACTATTGTTGTGTTCTACACCTTTAAAGTACATAAATTTATTTAGCCCATGTAACGCAAATAATTGGTCATCAATATCGTCCGCGTGGACTATTTTGGCAGTTAGATGGTATTCTGCCACTAAGTCCTCGTCAAGTCTTCGTGGACGATCTTCGTCTCACCCATTTACAGTTCAAAAAATCGTCCAATAGATAAGCACATATTTGATTGAAATGTCCCGCTTACAAGGAAAGGTCTTTTGGGCGCCGCCTCCGATTTCGTTCTCCTTTTAATATGTTATTCTACATGAAAAT